>JANHGB010041821.1:0-16115 GCA_026283785.1 Coracopsis vasa
TGCAGGGGGGGTCTCCCCAGAGCGCAGCAGAGGGGCAGGATCCCCTCCCTGAGCTGCTGCTCACGCTCTGGGGGTGCTGCTGGCTCCTGGGGAGCTTCTCCTCACCCAGCACCCCAAGTCCTTCTCCTCAGGGCTCCATCCAGCTTCTCTTTGTGCTTGGGATTGCTCTGATGCAGGTGCAGAACCTTGAACTTTATGAGGTTTGCATGGGGCCACCTCTCCAGCCTATCCAGGTCTGTCTGGATCCTTTCCCTTCCCTCCAGCGTGTCTTCATAGGAATTCTATTTTCAAACCTTTATTTTGTAATTAGCTTTAGGAAACCTACAGGCTAATCACTGCTGTTAGGAAATACTCATGCCACATAGTACCCAGATCTAAAAGGGCTCAGTAATCAGGACAGGCAGGTTTGTGTTTAGTAAACCCACAGTATTTCCTTTGAAACCATCTGAACACATTGCAGGTGCTGCACCATCCTTGGTTCTTCCTGAAAAGCAGTTCTGAGAACTGTCATGGTGGAAGTGCAAGTGTTGTCCTGTGTGGAAAACACAAACACTGAAACTGTGATAGGCTTCCCGTTGTTCCATTTATAACCAGTAACACTTGAGTGGCTTGTGTGGGTTGACGCACATCATGTACATACTTGGAAGAAAGACTTGGAGTTTAATTCCTTGTGTCCTAGCGTGTTCTGCTCCTCAGCATCGTGTCCTCAATGTTCTCTGTACTTCTCTGCTGTTCTGACTTGAATAAATCCTCCTCCTCCTGTCAGGTCATTCAGCTCATCATGTAGCTCAGACTCTACTGGGCTGCTGAAGCCTCTGCCTTCGGATCCTGCTGCTGTGGCATGGTGGAGGGACTGCTGCTGTTTCATCAATAAAATCTGTCTGCACTGTTTTTCACAGCTTCATTTAAAACCTTTGTAGTAATAATTTTGTCTGTGAGTTCAAGTATCTGAAGGATAGAAGTCAGAATGTGTTGATCCTGCAGTTACCTCTCCCTTCGTATATGGTAAGGTTCTATATCTTGCGTAGTACATAATCACTTACTTTCCTTCTGCTGACTTGTCCCCATCCATGTGGGCTCAAACTCTGAGGAGCCAGGGAATGGGATAGGGCTGTGTGGTGAAAGAACTGCTCCATGATACTGCTCCCTCCTGTCTTGTACAGCTTGGAAGGTAGAACACCCCTTTGTTCAGGGATTGCAGGAAGTGAAGATGATTCCCTAGTGAGAGGAGAGTTCAGATCCAGAGAGGAAAGCTGTGAACTGTGTTCTCTAACCTGCTGCCCAGTGCTGCACAGCATCTCCCAGTAACGAGGGTGGCAGGCCCTTGAGTTGTTCTTGGGAGGTGCTGTTTACATGGTGTCAGTACATCAGATGCAGAGAATGAATTTGACTGTGAAACCAGTCCAGTTTTGAGCTGACTGGATTGCCTTTGTAAGGTTTATTTGCTTCTGGAATGGATCTGGCTTTGGGCTTCCAAATTGGTGACTACAAGAGCTGTCTGTGTAACTGTCACTGGAATTATAGGAAGCCTGGATGAGCAGCTACTGTGGTGTTTAATGGAATGTGGCTTGGAGGAATCATTGAGTTACGAGCCAGGAGATGCTGATGTCTAATTCTGCTTCTATTGCAGGCTCATTATATGGCCTCAAGAAGATCTCTGTACTTCTCAATGGGCTAATAAAGAATTTCTTCTCAATAAATTTAAAGTATTACCTTTTATAACATACCAAGATGCTGTAAATGAGTATGCTGAGGGAAGACTGTAGAAATAAGTAATTATGGATCCATTACAGCGTCTGGATGACATGCAGTAGCTAAGGTTGTGGCCAAGAAATGGTGATCTGGGATGTTCCCTGAGCACAGCTGGTGGGAGAGCAGAGGCCTGGATGCATGTGTTGTTGCAGTTAAAGCTAAAGCTCTGCAAAGCACATCATCAAAGAGGTGTTTCATGGTGGGGAAAACTTAGTTTCTCATATGTTATAGTATTTAGCTCTTTAATATAAAAATCACTTCTGTATAAACAATTTCGCTCAAAAAACCCCAATTTTTGGGTTGAAATTTTACCCATTTTTTTGCCATAACTGCTCAGAGCTGTGTAAAAGCAGCCAGGTTGTGCAGAGCACAAAGAGCATTTTGTTTCTTACCATCCTCTGTGTGTCTGTGCCATCCCTGAAGGGTAAGAGAGAAGGGGCTGAGAGGAAAACTATGTGTATGTAGCAGCTCCTCAGAGACAGGGGAGAAATAACAGCACAATTTGTACTCAGTGTTGCAGGTTTCCTTTATGAGTGAGAGGGTTAGAAAATCTTGATCTGATCTTCATGAATAAAGAACTTTCTGTACCTTGGAATTGGAAAACCCAAGAGCACAGGTACTTGAGTGGAGGGTGCTGGAGAGCACTTGAGCAGTAAAAGTGCCATGGGCCATAAATTTTCCTTGCAGAGATACATTTTCCATGGAAAAAGCATCTGCGTTTTTCATAAATCGGCTTAGATCAAAGTGCATTTCTTGTCAATGGCAGGGAAATGGGAAAGGTGGTTTAACACAGCTGCAGTTTGTACAGCTTCTGTCGGCTGTTGTGAAACGTGTGAGAGTTTAGACATTTAAGATAATGAATGCTCTACTTTTATATGTCGCTCTAAACTCTTACAATCCACCTTTGTCCAGTTAAAGGAGGAGTAAAAATCTATGGGGGCCATGGGACTGATCTGTATTAGTACTGGACTGAAAGCAAAGGTCCAGATTCAGGACTGCTGCAGTTATTTTCAGTGTAAGGTTAGGAAAGTGCATTTGTGGACTTTCATTTACTTGTTTGGGTTTTTCACAGTAGCTGCATAACTTTGGAAGATGGGAGCCTAAGTGGTTGAAGTGATTTATGATCTTCACTTTCTGGGTATGCAACCTGCAAAGGTTTGCCTTTTCCTTCTTCCTTTCCACTAAAACCCAAACAAATGCCAGACCAGAATGGATTTTACTCGGATCTTGAATGACTCTCACACCTCTCACATGGTGTGAAGAGTTGGGGCACAGTTTTACTTCCAGAGTTTGGTTGGATTTAATCCTTTTTAGGGGCTGTGGCAGGAGAGGAATTGGAATTGCGCATGACTGAAATAATTTATTAAAAATGATAATAACCAAACTAAATCAGAGTCATTTCACATGTGAATTGAAAACGTTGGAGAGATGGATCAGCAGGGTATCATGTAGTAACTTCTCTAGATTTGGGAGGAGGAAGTGTTGCTTCTGATCCAGGATCTCTTCCCTCTCCTGCAGCAACAGGTCAGTCTCCCTTACTCTTGTGGTGCACATGCCAGGAATCGCTTCCTATAATTCCTCGGGCCTGATTTCAAGTCCTTGTCTATCCAGTTAATTTATCCTGCTGCTTAGTGCTGTGTTCTCTCCACCAGCTCATAGGAAAGCAGTTTGTTGTTATGATTTACTATCAGACAGCTTCCTCCCACATCCAGAGCAGAGAGCTGTGCACTTTGTCAGCAGCTGGACTGGTTGTTCTAACCCTGGATGAAAGCCCATGGCAGCAGAGTTTTATGCTTCTCTTCATCGATGCCTAAAGTTATAGCCTACGTGAAGAGATTTTGTTTGCTGCTTGAATGATATTAAACCCACTTCTTTAAACAAAAGAATGTTACTTAAGCTTTTGTATTTCAAGTTTATTATATCTACTATTGAATAAAAATCAAACAGCTACTTTGACTAATACTATCTCTGGCCCAATTATGTGGGTCAGTGAGTTAACTAAGGCTTATCTGTGCTCACTGGAGGGTGAGGAGTCCTCTCTTGTAGCTACAGGAGAGGGGACACGAGTAGATCTGTAACTCTTGTGCCTGAGCTTTCTGCTTTTAGAGCAATTCGGTATTGCTGGTCAGAACTCAAACTAGTGTGTATTGTCTAGAGTGGAGTTAATGGTTAGTGCAGTGAGAGATCCCTTAGCAAGCTCAGTCAGGAAAGAGGGGCAGAATGGTTATGAATCCATTTCTATGATGAGTAAATGCAGGAAAAGAATCCAGGTTGGTGAAACCTTGGCTGTCTGTGACCAGTTGTCCCTTTTATGTGTGGTGGAAATCTCCCTTCTTGCAGTGATGACTTGTATAAGATGCTTGTGGCAGCTATCTTGATTCCTGCACACCTAGCACAGAAGTGCTTCAATCCTGTGGTCATCCATGAAGGTTTTCCTAATTAGGCATCATCTGGGGTGCAACATTCCATGTGATTATAAACCGAAAAGATGAGGTTTTATCAGTCTACCAGTTTGCAACTTCAATTGTTGCATCTTGTAATTAGCAAAGCAAATATCCTTTGTGCATTGGTTAATGGACAAAGTTGTCTTTATGTTAATGTACTTCAAAAATAATATAAACTTCCTGTAAATCATCCAGAATGAAAGCTCTTTGCAGTATACATTCAAATGTTGACCTTTGGTTTGAAAACATGGCAGGCAATGTAGTTAATCTCCAGAGAAGCATCAGTTCTGTGAGAGGGAGCTTCAGTGCCAAATCTCTAAGATCACTTGTGTTTATAGTAGTTGATGGGTGATTCTCGATGGTGATACAGAAGTAGCAAGTGAGAGCATACTGATGATGCTTTCAGCACCCCCAGACAGGAAGGGAGGCTGCACTTGGTTTAGATCAGCTTTCTCATTTGTTAACGTTGTCATTCAAATACGTGGTTTTTCCCTTATTTATGCTCTGCACGTCAGCACCGGCAATCCCTTTTTTGTAATTCTGTGTGACAGGTTTTCACATAGATTGCTCACTGAATCCCAAACTGTCAGGAAAGTGATGGGTGCAGCCTGTATTCTTCACTCACTGTGTTTTCCAGTGTGGGATTCAATGAGACATTTCAGCTTTAGTTAGTGTAGAAGGGAAGGCTCTCAATGCATCAGCTTAATAATTGCATTTTGGAAACGATAAGAGCTTGTACTGTCCCACCTACCCCAATGAAAGGTGACACAGGTGCAGCATCATGGCAGGGGGGTGTGTAAGATTCATTCTTTCTTTTTTCACAATAGAAATCCAAGAGGAACTTTTAATGACACATAATTTATACCCCATCCCTGGCAGTGTTCAAGGCCAGGCTGGACACAGGGGCTTGGAGCGAGCTGCTCTAGTGGAAGGTATTCCTGCCTGTGACAGGGGGTTGGGACTGGATGAGCTTTGAGGTCCTTTCCACCCCAACCCATTCTGTAAGTCTGTGATACTGGAAAGGAAACAAAATGGAGAAAATATTTTAATGAGGTAAAATTAAGTTATGAAGCTTGCTGTGATTGGTATCAGTGAGGTTAGTTCAAGGTAACAGACTTAAAAGCATCATTCTCATCATTCACACAAGTTCATTAGAAATGATGTTAACAATTACTAGAAAAGCCCTTGCAACTCCTTATTTGCTAATAGAAACCCCTATTTTTGGAGGAGGATGGGGAAATGTCTCTAGATAATTCATAGGTTGCTGTAAAGGAGTTGCTTTTCCTCCTCTAATAATTTCTGAAGTCACATTCCTGGGTTAGATGCACCATCGGTCTGCTCTTGTGTGACTGTTGTTAGGTGGAACACATTAAAGCAAAGAAAGGCTTTGTTAAGGAGAGACCTTTAAACCCCTCTTTCTGATGTGATGAGCTGAACTCCCAGCACATGCCCATGATCCAGGGTCAGTGGTGTGCTCATCCACACCTTGGCTGGGATTCTGCAGGTCCCTTTGAGACAGCTACAGCTTTGTCACATCATTTGCTCCTTACATCCTCCTTGATTTTGTCTTTTCTGCTATGCTTCCTTCTTGTATCTAGGCATCATCTTTTCAGCTACATGTTTGCATCTGTAGAAGTTCTCTCCCCTTTATATGTCTCCTGCTAAAGTAGCCTTCGAGCACTCTGTTTTTGTGGGGTTTCTTCGCTATTCCTGGATTTGGAGTACTTCTCTGCGAAATAGTTTAGGTTGTTCCCTGTCTGTAAATGTCTGTTGTCAGGTACCAGCTGTCTTTGTCACTGTCTGTAGAGTTGCCTGCAAAAGTTTCAGTGATCTTTCCTTTCTTTCAGCTTCATGATAAATTTATCATGACAGTCGCCTCTGTACATTAATCTTCTTTGAATAGCTTGTTCACATGAGCCTCTGTAATTGATAGCTGTGCCTGGATTTGAAATTATTTCACCTGTCAAGCTCTTTTCTTTCACCAGAATACTCGGATCTCAGTCGTCTTTTGTTACGGCTCTTGATTTTGTTTTAGAGTAATTGTGAACCTGTGCTTCTCTTTTTCTTTAGGCAGTCTATTGGTGAAGACCTAAGGTCTCTTAAATGATGAGGCTGTCTACACACCTTATCTGAAGGTCTTCTCTTAAAATCCCCCAATGCTGTCTTCATTGTCCTCACTGTTAGAATGATCTTGGACAGTACAAAATGAATTATTCTATAGTTTGCAGTCCCTCAGTTCATTTCTGTGGGCCATTAGAAATGTCCACTAAGCATGTTTCGCAGTGTCTGCATAGGTCAGGCTCATTGTGGCTACTGCAGCTATTCCGGTTGCCTTGTGCTGCCGCTGGAGCTTCTTTGGCCCTTCAGTTGCAAGTCCCACCTCTGATTTTACTGGTACTATTAGTAATGTACTATTAGTACATTAGCTACTCCATTAGCAGAATTGTTTTTATGGTGTTCCTGTGCTGTTCCTTGCAGCACTCGTAGCCTGACCTTCCACTGTGCGATGGGCTGATGTCCCCAGCTCATCCCCTTTACTCAGTATTGTGCTGTTTGTCACCAGCCTAGTGGTTTCACCAGAGTTAGCTGAGTGCCATTTGTCCCATTTCTTTCCGTCAAGCTGTGGTGGGAGAAGCGCATGTGGGATTATTGTGTCCTGGTTTGGGTGTAAAGAGTTGTTCAGCAAAGTTTCTCCAGAACTCAGGATCTGTCTCTACATTCCTTTGTGTTGATGGACAGAGTTCAACGCGTACTTGGAGCTTTGTGTCCTGGTTCAAAATCAGAATGGATCTGTAGTGCTCTGTCACATGTGATCACATCAGATTCATTCCCGTGCTCCAGAGCACGAGCAATTCTGCTCCAACTTTCCCCATTACAAGCTTGTATTGACAGGTGTAATTCTGTTCCTCCTTGTGCAATGGTTCGTGCAATACTGTGCTGTACCTCTCCATAGTTTTCTGGGTAGCTTCCCCTTATCACAGTGTCACAGGATGGTTGAGCTTGGGAAGGACCTCAGGAGATCTCAGGTGCAGTTGCCAGTTCAGAACAGCTCTGAGCTCACACCAGCTCACTCTGTTAATTGCATGCATATAGGTAGGTATTAATATATATGTATGCATATAGGTAGATACATCAGTGTGTGTTACTGATAGGCACAGTGCCATCCTCTGTTTCTTAATTCTGATCAAAGGATACCTTATTAAATCAGTATATACCATGGTAACTGTGCTGCCAAGGCTGTGTTTAACAAAGCCAGATTCTGGTTATGTACTCAGATTTCACATCCATGCTGTGTATTCCACATAATTCCTGCTCTAGTTTAGCCAGCAGGGACATTTGGTAGCTTTTCTTCTCTTCATGTTACAATTCTTCTAATACTCTTATCTCCCCTGAGTAGTTGTCTCTTGCACAGATTTCAGGCTGGGTTGTGTTCTCTCTGCTCTAGTTTGCCTAAGCAAGAGGGGAAGATGATGTGATAGTTGGTATTTCTTCTTTGTAGAAAGCACTAGAAGCATCTGGTCTTATCTTAATTCAGGTAATGCTGGACTTCTGGTGCCCGTGAATGTTTTGTAATTACAAAGTGTGATCTGCTCACTGGTGGGTTTCATGAGATGTGTCTTATTAACCAAATAGTATTTTAAAACATGTTTCACACCTCTGCCGCGCAGACAAATGATGCTGAATAATGTTCCAGCAAAGGGGAAGAAAAGGAGCTGTGATAATTTAATGAAGTGTCCACAGATGGTTGGACTTATTGAATTTCTAACAGGGCTGGGGTGAGAAGCTGAGGCACTGACAAAATATGCGGCATTTTGAGATCCGCTGCTTCACTAAAGGACAGCAGATGTTGGAGCTGTTCTAACAATGGGCTATCATGTTCCTGTAGCCTTCACCTACTTGCATTGCTAAAACCTTCAGCCTTCCCAAGAGGCTGTTTTAATGAAGTAGTAACAGAGTTATGGGTTTGTCATAAGTAAATTTGATTAGGCAAACAAGACCTGGTGCTCAAAACTCCCAGCAGTTTGCATAACCATTCCCAGTGTCTGTGCTGGAACAGAGCAGTGCAGTGCAGCAGGACTGTAAGATGGAAGCTGGAGGGTGGCATTGGTTGTATTTGATACTACTCAAGTCTTGGGCAAATTATGAGAAACCAATGTAAGAGTAACAGCAGGCAACAGGGTTTTCATGGCCGGTGTGCAGGAGGTAACAGGTTTGACAAGTCAGCTACTCCTGTGTTTTCCTTTTTCCATACCACAATACAAATAACCAAGGGAAAAAACAGGGATAACATTTGCTGAGCACATTGAGATGCTACAGAAAAGCCTGAAACCAGCTTTGGGAAACAGTTAATTGCGTAAGTATGTAGTGTGTGTGTGTGTGTTTAGAACTGTTTAATGCTTCTGCAGAGTATTATGTGAAATGCCAGGCTGTGGCATAGCAATAGAGGAGACTCGCGAGCAGGACAACAGTGCTTGCAAAGACTTGATCAGACAGGCTGGTGACCATTAGTAAAGGTTCACAGCCCTGCCATGGCCAGGGAAAAAGTGAATCCCTGTGCAGCCTTTGGTTGCCCTAGAGACAAGGAAGTTACTCTCTTTTCTTACTTTTCTCTTATAGTCTTGATTTGGTGAGATTGATGCCAAAAGGTTAGTAGGATTCTAAAGAGGGTCAAACGTGTGTGTGGTAACAGCATCCACATTAAACAAAATTGAACATATACAGCGACTGCTGGCAGTGAGTATTTAGAACAGAAGGCAAGCACTTACACTGAAATTAGCCAGGACACTATATAGGGAGTTGTTATATAGTGAGTTATTTAATAGTCATTGAATACAGAAGTTGTTTTTCTTTCAGCCTCCTTGGAAATGATTGGCACTGCCATTGGTGGCAGAGAAGCGGCTGAACTAGATCAGCATCTGACTCGGAGCAGCAAATTCCTCCTCTTCTGCAAAGTGCAGGAGGTGAAATCCTGGCCCCATTGATGGCAATAGGCTGCAGGCAGAATTTTTGCCATCTGTGTTTTCCAGGAGCATGGGAATTGCTGCTCTTCCAGGCACATCTTTGTCACAAAAGGAGACAATGGGCCACAAATCTCTGTGATTCTTGGACTGGGAATGCCACTGAATGGAACAAATTTGCATGAAGTAAATTCATTCACATTCCCACCATTGCTCTGCCCTTTTGATGAGGGGAGTGGAGAGACAAAAGGGAAGGAGTAAACAGGGACAGAGTTGACTCCCCCCAGCCCCATTGGCATTGGCCTTGCAGGAAATCTGAAGTTTGTGCCACATCTAATTGCTATTGTATGCGTGTGAGAATTGCACTGCTGCTTATGTGTTATCCTGCCAGTGTTTAGAGAACATTCCAAGTGGAAAATCCTCCTTCCTAAATCGAGTTTATTAACCTGTGTTCCTGCTGGGTCAGGAGTAGTTTCCTTCAGTGTCCTGAAATCAATATATATGTGTGCTGCCAGAGGATGATTAATGTAGGGGCAAACATGGAGAAGTTGTCTTGAATATCAGAACCCCGAAGTATCAATTTATCAGTATGAGAAGATGCAGTAATATCTTCAACTGAGTGCCTCAACATGTGGGGAAGAGTGGGGTTAGAAATGTGACTAAGAATTGTCAGTAGATCCTCTTACTATGTCTGGTTGGTTGGAGTGATTGGGAAACTCAACCCATTGAGGAAAAAATCCAAAGTTTTAAATATAACTTTAAAAACCAGGTTTAAGGGTGTTTGTAGTTCAAATAAACTTGCTTATGTGGTAACTCATTCAAAAATGATATGGAAGGTTAAGGAATTATGCGGTTACAAATCCATGAATTGATATTTTGAAGGGGAAAAGAGGAGCTCTGTAATAGAAAGATTGAGGACTGGTGGATGAAGGAGTGTTCCCTGGGAGTATCCTGCTGCAGGAGGCATGCCAGCACTTGGTGACCTCTGACTGTATTTATACACAAGGCTCAGAATTAGTCGTAATTGAGGCTTGTGTTTAGAATGCCCTTTGTAAAAGCATCATTCCTGGTTTGTGGTTGTCTGTTGGCTGAAGCAGAGGAATTCCTTCTCCACAGTGGAGCCTTTTGAGCAGTGCAAATTGCAAATAATTGTAGAACAAGAGAAAATTACTCTTTAGGACAAAATAATAGCCTCGGTTAAAGTATGTATTTTAAAAACACACAGGACTATGATCAAATAAAGATTTAAGATGGCCTGGAAAACTATCTGTAATTTCATTGCTAGTGAGTAATGAAACCATCTGAAATAATGCTTGTTTAACGTTAATAGAGCACCTGCACACAACAGAATAGCCAATGCCTGTCTCATCCAGAAAGTGAGTAATACTTGTGAGGGATTTAAATTAAAACACAGTTAAGCTTTATGTTGGAAATTGCAGAGCTTTAGTCCTCCAAGTTTCTGCTTGTGCCGGTATAAGATTGGGTTAAGTGGTAGCTGTATGGAGGTTGGAACAGCCAGGATGATACCTAGAAGTCACAGCTCTTGTCTGACCAGACAGGGAGGTGCAGTGTTCCCTTCCAGGCTGCTGGAAGAATTGGCTTAAAGTGCAGGTCTCTTAATAAAGATTCCTTGTGAATTGTGAATTCCAGGGCTGGGACATCCTTCTCAAAGAGCTGGTGTGTCCAAAAGGCAAGGGGTGATCACAGACCCATCAGTCTCATCTCAGCACTGTGCCCTTTGAAAGGGATTTTGAAGGTGAGGGTAATTAAGACAAAGGACATGGAGAGAAGGTTAAACTGTAGCATGACTTTTGTCCACAGTTCACATCTGAGTTTCGTGATGAAGTGGTTGATGTCTCGGAGCCCTGTGAAACGATGGGTGTGCTGCGACAGAGCCTTTGGATGCGCTGTCCTGGTGGGAGTTGTTAAAGGTCAAAATGAGAGCAGTTGAACTGGGAATAGTGAGATTGATAAGAATGCGGATGAAAACGGAATGGGTTCAGACTGGAAAGCTGCATCAGAGTTTAGAAAGATCATGTTCAACATCCTCATCAGTCGTTTTGCTGTAAGAACAAAGTATTTACCTACAAAACTTGCAAGTGTGGCAAACTGTTCCTTTTGCTGTGGCCTCGATGGTCTTATGGGAAGAATGAAATAATGCTGCAGACTGAATGATGGTGACACTTATGAGCACACTGTGCAGAGTCGAGCAGACACAGCAATATTGTTGGTATTGTGCTAAGCTGGGGCAGAGGGACTGGTGTTTTTCTGAGAGAGAGGAAGGCTCCTTGGTGGATTTTGTGGTGGTTGTAACCTGCTGGTGTGCAGAGAGCTAACGCGATTGTGAAATCTTTTGGGAAGACCTTTTCAATAGACACAGAGAAGCAATTGTGTTATAGTTCTGTGGATGTTTGTGATCTTAAATTACAACAGGCACTTCAATTTGTCTCTTTTTGTCCTTCTGCCAGCAGTGCTGGTGAGAGAGTGAGAGGCATTGAATACTGGATGAAGCAAAAGAGGTTCTGACTGGATTTAAGGAGGAAGTTCTTCACTGTGAAGGCAATTGTGTGTTAGGACAGGTTGACAGAGGTGGTGTAGCCTCCATCCATGGGGATTTTTGAGGTTGAACTGGACAAATCCCTGAGCAACCCCCTCTGACTTTGTAGCTGACTCTGCTCTGGCTGGGTCCCGTCCTACCCAGGTGGTTCTGAGTCTTTAAAGATGGGTAGGATGGCTAGGGCAATGAGGAAAATACACTAAGGGTTGTAGCTTCATTAAGCAGAAGGGAAGTTGAAAGCAGCTCTGAATTTTATTCCTGTGAATACCTTAGGGGGAGGGAGGAACGGGTAAATATCAAAGATGCAAAGTAATTCATACCAAAACAAGGTCAAGATCAAAGGACTGGAAGTTGGATGTAAAAAACAGTGGGAGGGAAAGCTGGAAACTTTCTTCTTGGAGGACTGAAGTTGTGGAAGAAGGCTCCAGATAGTATTCCAAGAGGGGAGAAAATATGTACAGGTTGGAGATGGCCCTGTACAAAGTTGTGAAAGGAATTGCTTGAGGAAACAGAAATGTAATGTGCTAGAATTCGGTCCAGACGTTCTGAAGGATTGGGAAGGTCTCTGGTTTTGTACCCCCTCCCCAATTACATACATGTTTTATGTTCAGTTTGCTTTCTCTCTGTAGCATCAGAGGTTGGCCACAACTTGAGAGCAGGTACACGGCTGCTGCTTCTCCTGGTGTGAACAGTTCTGATTTCTCACATGAGTGCACATGATAGCAGATTTGGTCTTCTGTGCTAGCTCTTCTGTTAAATACAGGATGTGAAGATGGTGCTTTGTGGGTTTGCTCACCCCAAAGGTGGTTGGCTTTGCAGAGCACCACAGTTGGTGCTCTTGGCCTGGCTCAGACTTAGTTCTCTATGGGGGAAATATGTATGTCTTATGGAAAGTATGTGCTGAAATTTGTACTTAAGCGGGTGCCAATACCAAATGATTCTAAGACCGAGTAAAGAAGCTTTTCATTCCAGTGAGAGAAGCCTGAACATGTGACATCAGATGTTGCTGCTTCTCCAAAAACTGCTGCAGAATTTGGAAGGGGAAGATAGGCAGTTCATAAACCAAACAAAACCCTCCCAAAACCTGTGGGATTTACTTGAAAGTAAACAGGGATTCCAGCTCAGAGTGATGGAATGTACCATGTAACTAAAGCAACACGTTATGGGTTCTTCCTTAGGCAGTCAAGTGTAGTGAATATGGACAGAGAAAACTACAGGAGATGGTGTTTTCACGCTGGTATGTAACTGATAAGCAGTACTTGATACAAAGTTAAGGCACAAGAGGTAGAGAACTTGTTCATTCCTTTTCTGCCCCTTCACACTAAGAGCCAGGCAGTGTTTTCATCCTTGGGCACGTTCGCGTACTTCAACATCAGGTTTAAGTCTCTGATCTGAGTAATTGTTTGTTGTCCCTTTCTAAAGGAAGAAAGAGTTTCAAAGCACTGGATTGGGTATTTATGAAATAAATCTAAAGATACAGAAAAATGGGTCCTACTACTGTTAAGCTCTCAGTAGTGTCTTGAGGGGTGTTAAGTGAGAGTTGTAACAATATTGGGTTGAACTGTTTGGAAATGAGTGTCCAAACCAGTGCAAATGAATCATCTTCACAAAAGATAAATGAGGATTTTTTTCCAATTAGGCCAAACTTGACAGAATGGGATATTATGAATAAGGGGTTTCGCCCTTAAGCTTGCTCAAAGAAGTGGAAGAGGCGAGAGCTGAGCTAAACTGTGCCAGCCCCATTCATGTGTAGTGATGACTCAGGTATCAGCTGCAGAAAGAGCTCATGTTTGTTTTCTGCTCTGGGTCTTGGCTCTGTGCAGTAGCACTGAATTGGAGGTTACCAGTGCCTGCAGCTTCCCAGCAGGCTCTATCTGTGTGCTGGGATAATTGTACCAGGATGGTTTAATGTGTGCAACCTGCGGTCCCACTCTTCATCTTTCATACTGAAGGCACACAGCATACTGACTTTAAAGAAGAGAATCATAACATGTACTTGAAGCTGTGCACTATCTAGAGGGAAAGGGAAGATGTAAGAGTACCAACAGGCTGTTTCTATGACAATATTAGTTTTAACTGCGAGAATAAGAAAGAATGAAAATGTGACTCTGAGCCTGTTCCTGCAGCAAGCAAGCTCTGCCTTCTCCAGGTCGGTGTCAACCCAACAACCACCTCTGTGCGCACTGCACAGGGGGAGCTGATAATACAGCAAACCACCATGGGAAGTGGAGAGTGAGGACGTGATTCTTCCTCCTGCCCCATGCTTTGTCCTCTTTTTCCCCCTCCTTATTGTATTGTATTTACTGAACCCTTTGCTTAAACCAGTAATGGTGGACAGGGTATTTCTGCTTCAAGATCTGACATTTCCCTGTTGTGGGAAGTTGTGCAAACTACTTGTGGTTTGACCCTGGCTGGCTGCTGTCTGCCCACCCAGCTCTCAATCACACCACTCAACAAGTACTATAAAGGGCAAAATTAATGACATTTTCTTGCCAGTTAAAATAAAATTGGGTGGTAAGAAAAGAACCACCTCTCCCTGCCCCCTTCCCATCTTCCAGGCTCAACTTCCCATCTTCATTCCCATCTCTTCTGCCTCCTGCTCCATCCCGGTCTCCCCACAGGAGCACCTGGAGCTGTGCCCCCTCCTCCCCCTCCTGCTCTGACCTGCCTATTGCAGGGCTGTTTCTCACCCTTTCCTCACTGCTGTGTACACTTCCCTGTTCTTGGATGTGCTTTCACAGAGGTGCCACCACCTCCAGTGCTTGGCTCAGCTGTGGCCTCCGTGGTGCCACTGTGGAACCAGCCCCAGCCTCTTCTCACAGAGGTCACTGGCAGCTCCCCATCCACCACCACCATGCCATGGCCACCCGTTTCAAACCAAACGTGAAGCCATTCAGCAGCTTTGGGTATTTCTGGAGAACATTTTTACTCAATGGTGCCATGTTCATTGCCAGGTCAGCATGGCAGCTGTGGAGAAACTCACTGCTTGGCTGCACTGACACGAGAGACAGAACTCTGCATGTGAAAAAGTGCAATTTTTACCTTATGGTGCCGTAGCCGAGGCTTTTTGTAGCTGCAGAGAGTAAGTTAAGATCTTGTGTAGGCTGTAAACTTGAGGAAGGCATCCAGGAGCATCTCTCCTTGTTCCCATCTCCTGAGTGAGTACTAGAGCACATCTGTGTTCCACTGCAAGGGATTCAGGAGCTCCTATACAATATGGTTCAAACTGTATTTATTCAGATGTACCAGGTGCCTTTTTGCCGCTTCTGTGCTGTCTGCTCCTTCAGTAGAGCAGCAGCCTGGAGAAGTGAGCAGAGGTTATGTGTGTCTCTCCTCCTGCTTTGGGGGACTCAAAAGACTTCTCTTTTGTTACTGACATTTGATTTGCTTGTTTCTAAAAAGACTCTTGGTTTTAAACTGGTACTTTTCTTACTGGCTTCATTCGCCTTCACACCAGCTATGTTTAGCATTATGGTATCAAGCGTTAAGATTTTTAATGAGTTGGAGAGCAGCTTAATGTTTTTAAAACTACATTCATGAATCTTGACTTGGGCTTCAGAGCTTTGGTGTCATCTTCAGAACACCTCTAACTTACTACTCTTTTGTGCTTCCTATTTGCAGGCCTCCCCAGGTTCAGCAGCCAGCCCGAAGCCTCGTCTGTCTCTAAAGGAAGCAGTGCAATCCTGAACTGTGAAGTGAATGCTGACCTTGCGCCATTTGTGAGGTGGGAGCAGGACCGGCAGCCGGTCCTCCTGGATGAGCGTGTGTTCAAGTTACCGAGCGGAGCTCTCATCATCAGCAACGCTACTGACACGGATGGAGGCCTCTATCGCTGCGTCATTGAGAGCGGGGGGAGCCCCAAGTACAGTGATGAAGCAGAGCTCAAAGTTCTGCCAGGTACTCACCTGTTTGTCTTTTAAAAATGAATAATGAAAACATAAGTCAAGGGTTGAAGGAGGTGATCCTGCCCCTCTGCTCTGCCCTCCTGAGACCCCACTTGCAGCACTCTGTGCAGTTCTGATGTCCTAAACGTAAGGAGGACATGGAGCTGCTGGAGCAAGTGCAGAGGAGGCCACGAGGATGAGCAGGGGCTGGAGCACCTCCCATATGGAGCCAGGCTAAGAACATTGGGGCTGTTCAGCCTGGAGAAGAGAAGCTGCTTGGAGACCTCAGAGCAGCTCCCAGTGTCTGAAAGGAGCTACAAGGATGCTGGAGAGGGGCTCTTCATCAGGAACTGTAGCGACAGGACAAGGGGTGATGGGTTCAAACTGAAACAGGGGAAGTTCAGGTTAGATCTAAGGCAGAAGCTCTTCCTTGCAAGGGTATGGAGGTGCTGGCACAGGGTGCCCAGAGAAGCTGTGGCTGCCCCATCCCTGGCAGTGTTCAAGGCCAGGTTGGACACAG
>JANHGB010041822.1:0-21095 GCA_026283785.1 Coracopsis vasa
CACAGCTTCTCTGGGCACCCTGTGCCAGCGCCTCAGCACCCTCACAGGGAAGAGCTTCTGCCTAAGAGCTCATCTCACTCTACCCTTTTTCAGTTTATTACGTCTTGTCTCTGGTTTTATTCATTCAGATCTCCCTCTCTCCTCCTTTTCAACTTCTGGTGGATTTCTCACCTCTGCACGTACTCATTGAGCTACTTGAATGACTTGATGTGAAAAAAGTCTCCCTTCCCACCTGCAAAAGATGCAATTGCTTTCAGGAGCTCATCTGGCACCTCCACAGAGCAGCTCTAGCTTCTTGCTCATAACCCTCAGCCAGTCGTTACTTAGACTTTCCTTAAGACTTTGACATAGCTCCTTGTAAATGATCGAAACACTATTTAAAGGTCTCAGATTATTCTGATTTTAAGCCTTTGTCGAGGCTACCATAAATTCCCATTTTGTTTAAACCACTTCTCCATTAAAAGAAGACATGTATTTAACTTAAACAATAAAGTTAACGTTTCTATCTATCTCCCCCACTACAAAGCGACCAAACCAGGGCAGAAATCAAAGCACATGTCTCTGAATGCAGCAGAAAGCTGTCATTTTGATGAAGCAGTTCGCTTCTGAGTTTGCCACCACTGAAGTTGGCTCTGGAAGCCCTGTAGCACTTCAGGGGGTCATTAAATACAGCAGCGAGAAGAGGGCTGTGCTCAGCATGAAAAGGTCTCGCCTACGGAGAGAGCTGCAGGAGGCGAAATCAGCCGCTTGCCTGGGTGCTGCAGCGGGACAAAGACACATTTCAGTGCCTTTCACACCGTGTTCAGCAAGCACCCTGGGCACCTGTGGCCATTAGAGGACCCAGGAAGCTCTTGTGATCTCCAGGAGAGGTTTATTGTATAATGGTTTATGCTGCGTTGTTTGATGCTCACCATCTCACAGCCCCAGCAGCAATAGCAACAACAGAAAGCAGGTCTTTATCAGCCCCCAATATATTCAGTGCCTGTTTGAGGGGCTGCCTAAGCCAGTATTTTAAACACTTCAGCGCTGAAAATTCACTTAAATATGTTACTGGGTTGAACTGGTGTAGAGCTGCTTTGTCTGTTTATGTTTGATGAGAAAGTATTTGGGTTCACAACTTAAAAGGGGGTGGAGAAATAAATAGAAATAAATAATAGAAATAGAAATAAATAGAAATAAATAGAAATAACACCCTCATTTGTACAAAGGGAACTGAGATAAAGAAAGAAAGAGAAATGAAGTGAGACAGCCAAGGTTAAGCATTGCCTGTAGGAGAGCCATGGATTAAATGCCTTGAACTGCAGTACAGTGCCCACCCAAAATCAGCCCTTCTCTGAGTCCCATAACATGTCTAATCCCTAAATATCTTTGTATAAGTTAGTTACTCGTGGCAAAGACTTCTTATTGAATGATTTTGATTGAAACATTGAAGTTTGTAAAATGTTTAATCTATGTGAACACCAGATAGGAATTATTGTTTCCTCTTTATATACGTTGTTCCAAATGGGCTGTGTTGGGATGGGCAACACTTAGAGCCTAGAATGGAAGTTTTTAGGGGCAGTTCAAAGCAGCACTGAAAACTTTGCAGAATTAGGGCAGAGCTGCATTTTCAATCACTGCCCTCAACTGAATAAAATGGCATTTTTGCTAAAAGTTAATCAAAAGCCTCTGAGAAATAAAGCAATGAGATTTTAATGAACAAAACTCTCATGGCAGAAACTGCGCTTTCCTTTATTTGGAGCTCAGCACGCACCTCTGGGCATGGGTAGAAAAACTAACATGCTTTTTCCTCTCCCTTTGTTCTTGCTTATGGGTGGAGATACATCTTCACTGAAAAAGAAAAGGCAGATGCCTCAGGGGGCATTGGAGGAGACCAGACCAGATGTGAACTAACAGTCTGGATGTAGAAGTGGATGTGGTGATCCAAATGGGAATTCAGAAATACAGACATGTATCTGGAAATGCCAGACTGGGAAGCAAGCCTGGTACACCTTTTCCTCGCGTAGGAAATAATGCTGTGCCTCTTTGAAAGGCTGGGATGGTGTAATAATACGCCTTGCCCGTTGTGTGTTGGTGTAACCCCTCTACAAATCCAGGATGAATCAGAAAAATGAGGAAAGGCAAAGGGAAGATAAGCTTTGGATCCCTAGGCTGTGTTTAACCTTCAAGCTTAACTCTGCAGGGCTGGGGTTCTTTGACCGCAGTGATTGATATCAGATCATTTTGAGCCCTTAGCCATCACCCTTTCATTGTCTGAATTATTGTCCCTTCTAAAACCTTTGCTCTTCTTCATGATGCTTCTCCTCCATCTATCCCAGGAGGGCTCCAAATGACCATCAAGCTGCAGGTCCATTCTGACCCAAGCACTGATGTCCACACCAGCTCTGATAGCCCTCATTGGCCTGATCATGGACCTCAGTGGCCTGACTATAATCCTTACTCCATGGCATTAGCCATTCCCCATTGGCAATGACACACAAATCCCATCACAAAACCAGGCTGGAAGTCAAGTATTGCTATCAAAAGAGCAATAGGTCTCACACTGCTGAACCTAGCTCTATTCCCCTTAGGGTGTTTCACACGGAAAGAAGTTATTTATGGTACTCGGAAATAGTATAAAAATGCACAGATTTACTTCCAGAATACTTGGCAGCTCACCAGCAATATTAATAAATGCCATTATTTTCCTCTAAAAGAAATCTCCATGACAAGAGTTTATAGAGGAGAAGGAAAGGACAAAAATTAACAGCATCATTGAAAAGAACAGCAAATTCTTATCCGTTAATGCCGTTTCTACATGCCCTCTCCCCCAATATCCAGGCTATTAATGAGTTTCTAGAGTTTGGGCATTTTTTCTTTGCTTAATGATTTCACCATCATCACAATAATAATAATGTGAAACCTACACACTAACCTATATTGAACTGCAGTTCATTACAGCAGAATAGCATTGCGAAGGGTTTTAATGTCAGCATCCTTTCAGACATAGATTACAGTAATACAGAAAATACATTCTCTATGGGACCTACCACATGGGAATAAAAATAATAAAAGAAGAAAATGGAAAGGCTTCTTTTCCTTTAGAGGCAAAGAGGCCAGTGATGAGATAGATTAGCCCTAGAAATCAGTGGGAATTCTTTCAGTGTGGAACAAAATCATGATACTGATCACTAACACAGCAACTGAAATACTAAATTTGGATTAATCCCATGTAACTTCACCTCTAAAATCAGGAGCACGGATGCCACTGGCTCCTTTTAGGTCCCTGGGGTGAACTCGATGCTACCAAAGGGATTGATCAGCTCTCATGAGGGTTGAATCCTGCGTGAGAGACAGCGGCATCTTCATCTGAAGGGCTATTTTACACCCAGTGGCTGAATGTGGAGGGAGATTAAGGGTTTATTGCCCCAACCTTATCAATTTGGTGAAGAAGGGAGGTGATTCCTCCCCTTTTCACTTTCAAGATGTATCTCAGGGCTAATATCTAAAAAGGACAAAGAATATAAGAGGACAGAATATATGAGGAATCCATCATCAAGAATGTCAGTGATTAGAAAGCAGGATCACAAGTGAGGAAGATGTAACAGCCTTCAAGGGAGCCATTTTTCAGAGAAGAATGCAGCATTTGGGATGGTCATGTACCTCAAGTCTCCTTTTTAGGACTAATATTCTTCATAGGAATATTAGTATCTTTACGGTTGGAGAGCCTGAAGGCACATTCCCTCCCCTGACCTTCACATTTCAAGTGATCACCAAGTCTCTGAACACCTCTATAAGGTGGTTTCAGTAGACTGCAATATCCCAGGTACTGTTAAAATGGAGAATTTCTTGCAAATCCTATCTGGAAAGGAGCAGCGTAAGAGTTTTGAGGAGTTCAAACAAGAAAAGGGATTAGTGAAAATTCCCTTCTGGATCTGCTACTCGTCTTTGTAGCTCTTCACTAACTTCTGCAGCTGATGATGGATCTTTAGTGGTACAGGGTTCTGGCTAGTTTTTACTTCAAGCTGAAACATCTTGTTAATATTAAGGTTACAACTAATAGGAGGCAAGTGAAAGATGACAGCCAGCAGATGCCTGATCTTGACCGGGTAATTCCAATTTATTCTTGTCTTCCCCTACTCAGAAGGCATCAGGGAAACTGAATAAAGTATAACTCACAGCACATTCCTTTTGCTTTTAATTTATTGTGAAGAATGTGTGTTTTGGGGAAAAAAAACCTCTCCTTTCTGAATTCTCCAGAGTCTGAGTATCACATTTTTACCTACATGGTTTGCAGAAGAAGCATGTCTGAAGCACACACTCATTTACTGGAAGTACTTTAGAATGCACTATTTAATTCAAAGGGATAAAAAAATAGATGATGCTGCTGCAACCACGGTAATAATATTAACAAAGGAATGTATGAAGCCTGAAAGGAAATTACTCATCAAAACATGGCAATAAAAAGTCACCATGGATTATCAACTGGGATATGAACAACTCATTTGTAATGCTAAGATTTACACAGTAATTCTGACACTGCTAATTGCACTGATAGATTGGATTGTATTTTGAGCTAGTGATTTGGGTCAATGTGATTTGGACAACAGGAAGGGGAATGTAAAGAAAGCTGAGTAAAAATCCTTCCTATGCAGAGGGTCAGAGCTATTTAGGCAAACCTTGCAAGGCCCTTGGTAGCAAGTATGGGCAATGGTAGGAGATGAGCTCTCAACAACCGAAGGGAAGAAGAGAAACACACTGAAACAATTCCTGTTTGCCTAGAGCTCCCTTAGCTATTGTAAGAAGAGAAAATACTTGGAAGAAGCTGATGAAACTCTGGACCATGTGGCTTGATCATCAAAATGGATACAAGAAATCTAGTGGCAAACAGCATGTTGTGGTGTAGTTAATAAAGAGTAGTGGGATTTACACCACTCTGGCATGCTGACTGCTTAGCAAAACCAGTTACTACCGTACACCTAGGACCTGATCACCACCATACACTTAGTACGTGATCTAGCACTGCTGATGGCAACAGGAGAATTCAAAGGCTTCAATGAGGGCTGTATCAGACACCATTGCATGAGTTTCACTCACTAGTTAGATTTTTAACTACCCAGGAGAAACAAAATGATATAATTTCTTTGGTGTTCCTTGTTTGAAAGACTTGTCTTTCATTATTTCCTGCTCTAAGGTACCCCTGTGTTTCCAAATATCTTCTCTAAGCAGTCAATTCTATCAAGTCCTATAATTTCCTATGCAGTTTCTTAAGCACTCTTTCCAGCACCAGTGAATGGCTTAAGCAGTGTGGAAGCAGAAAGTGTGGTAGTTACTGCAAGAAATGCTCTTTAAATCATGTATTATGTCAATTAAAATGGCTCAGGGTTGGGTCTGTGATGGTAGAGAAGGCAAAGCTATCCTGGTTGCCACTATGCTTCAGCTTTACAAAAGCCTATGAGGCAACTTATTTGATGGGAAAGCAAAAGTTAACCACAACGCATCCACTGCCTTTCTGGTCAGGTTGGTAAGGGCTGGAGAACGGGTTTGTATATTGGGCTGGTTGGTTGCTTAACAGTTTTAGAACTCATTTAAATGCACCCCTGAACAGTAGTGACTAAAAGAAAAATTATTCCTCTCTGCAGGATGTGGGTCCAGCAAAGTAAAATGAATTGGTGCTCTTAGTCTTGTCACCAGTGAGTAAGTGTCTGTATTGCTATAGTCACCATACCACTTTTGGCACCGACTGGTGATTTCAGCGGTGAAGCCAAAGACAAATGAACCTTGAGACTGAACTGCTCTTCCGAAACAGAGGTGACCAACAAATGCATGGTGGGAGTGTTGGGGCTGATTGTACCTGCACCCATTTCATTGTTAAATGGGTGATTTGAGTCCAGCAGAGCCATTCTCACCCCTTCTGCACACATGAGACGCATGCAGAATTGTTTGCAGGATGTTTCCTACATTGAATGGTGATGATGGACAGAAGCAGCACAGTGTGATTTGACAGCAAGGGTCCTGTAGCCTGAATTTTGGCTTCCAGGGTGGTTAGAACTGGAATTTTAGCTCATGTCTACTAATGTCTCAGTCCATTAGATAAGAAAATGCCCACACTTCAGCAACACTTCAGCTGCAAGAATTTCTTTACACAATACATTACAATTGAGCATCTCCAGCTCGGTTGAACTGCCTCAAGCCGTCTGATGTTATTCATCCTGCCTGTAAGATCCTTCTGGCCGCTTGATACTGCCCACATTCTTCCCAAGAAGAGATGATGACAGAGAGAAACATCAGCTCCCCTCTGCACATGTACACAGCATAAATCACTGCTGACTTGTCCTGCTAATGAAGAAAACTGCTCCCCCTCTCTCCTGCTCTTTCTCATATTTAACCAACTATGTGCCTTAGTGGACATTAACACTAAGCCCAGATGATTAAAACTAAAGTGAATCCTTAGTTTGCCACAGCTATTTAGGAATAGGTGAAAGTTAAGCAAGCTTGTTGTCACATTGAACGTAGGGAAAAAAGAAGTCGATTGGTTGGTTGTTTTCTTTGTGGGAAGGGATTCTGTATGGGAATATCTACATTTCCTGCCAATCTTTCATGTTTGGATCTGTCTGGGGACTGCCAGCATGATTCATAACAGTTTGGGTGAGTCTGGTGTAAGATCTTCCTTATAGACCTAAAGGAAATATTCATGGGTGCTTACACACACTGTCCACCTCTACATCAGTACAAGAGCCTGAGGTGCTCAAAGCCCAGTCTGACCAGTTCTGCATGGCCCTGAAGTCAAAGAAAGCATGGCAATGCTACAGACTATGGGAACTGGGGAAAGAGGGAGGCTTGTACAGCTGACAGAGACAGCGTTCAATATGGACCATTCTCAGCAGCTATTTGTCTAGTTTACACTTAAAGCTTTTAGCACTGGAGTTCCTCTGACTGTCTCCTCCAGTGCCTAACTGCCTACAAACAGCTTACAAGGAGGGGAGGATCTGAGTGGCTTTGTTCAGCTGATAAAAGAGGTTGCTAAAGGGAGACCTCACTACTATCTTTTAACCATTTCAGGTATTGTGATATACAGAAGGTGGAGTCAGAATGTCCTCAGAGATGCTCAGTGAGTGGATGATGCTTGTGGCAGTGGAAATTCTCACTGCCTATTAGGAAATTAGCTGTTCTCAATAAGCATGGTCAGCACCAGAACCAGGACACAGAGGTGGTGGCCTCTCTATCCTGGGAGATACTCACAGTGTAACTGAACAAGGCCCTGAGAAACCCAATCTGACCTCAGTTATCTCTGCTGTGAGCAGGAGACTGGACCAGAGACCTCAGCGATGCCTTCTAACATAAATTATTCTGTGGTACTGAATTTTTGCAGTACTTCTACTTCATATCTTTATGAGTATTTTGCTTTTTAGTTTGTGACTGAACTGCTGCAAAGTAACTCAGTTTCTGGAAGACTATTACCTTGTTCTCCTTCATTATGCTCTTCTCTATATTAAGCAGTTGCTGGCTCAGTACAAAGCCTCTTCAGGGTTGCTTAAGGTAATGCCAGTTAACTCCAGGCTCAGATCCAAATGACCACCCACTTCAGGAACTTCTTTTGCTTGAATCAGTCTTACTGAGAAACAGTATGATCTAGTGTAAGAAAGAGGTTCTCCGAATACCATTGCTGCTCTTCCAGGAACCAAACTCCTCCCTGTGTGTGGGTCCGAACTGTTAATGGGAGTTCACAATATCAGCTTAACTTAGGTGGTCATATTGCAGGATAACCTCTTTGAAGCGACTGCTATATTGGCAGCAGAGGGTGACTTCATTACCCCAGACAAGGTGCAGCAACTTGAGTTGTTCCCTCTGTCCCCTTATTCAGCAAAGAGACCATCCAGGTTGAGCAAAAAGCACTGCTCAATGGAAGGGAAGCCATTGGCGCTGTTTGGGTGCACAGGATCTGAGCTCAGGGCAATGCCAGAGTTATAACTAAAGCTAACTCTTCAGTGACAACAAATTCTTAACCTAGTAAGAGTATTCAACCTCCCGGAAGGCCTGGGAATAGTTTAGATAAAGCAGCGCATGGCTTTTCATGCCAGCTGCCTGTACAAGTGATTTATGGACTGTAATATGCCATGGAACCAGAGCACTTCATCGGTTTCCTTAAAGACAGAGGGGTGGATTGTGGCTGCACTTACTGAGCAGCATATCTGTTCCTTCAAGGCATCACTACTCCTGAAATAAAAGCAAACCTGCTTTTCAAGGGAGCCAGAGCTCTCATTTTCTAAGAACAATAAATGTCTTGGTAGAATCGTGCTTTGACAGCTCTGGATTTCCAAACATCAGAAGTAAATTCTGATTATTTATTTTGGATAAATAATGAAGAGCATAAAAATTGCTGACGTTAACCTTCATTGGAAAAGTTGGTTTAATGGGCCCCATAAAATCTTCTATTGATGGTAGGTTCATAAAGCTCCATATTGACTTCAGCTAAAGGCTATAACTTCTATCAATACTGTCAACAATTAATATTGACTAATAAAAGTATCCTGTAAACTGAGTCATAGCATTATGCTACTTTATGCTGCCATTAGCAAAACTTCATGTCTTCTTGAAAACACTTCTCCTATAAATCTGGGATTTCTCAGAATAGCCTGTGTAATAGCTATAGTGGAGGGCCCACTGTAACTGCTTACGTGCAGAGGGAGGACACACAGAGCAACCTTTGTGTTTGCTAAACCAAGCTTCTGAGGGGATCTCAGGCTTCGTTTGCTCCATCAGCAGGTTTCAGGATGGGAAAGGTTTATGTGCAAAAGTTTCTCACACCGTTATCTGTGCCAAATTACAAACCAAAAATGTCCATATTTTGTTTGCATTTACGACTTTTCCTTATTCCTTCTTCTCTTCCCCCCTTGGACGGTTGTTTGGATACATTTATACCACTGGTTCAACTGTAATGCTTATACTGAAATGATGTCTTTCAGTTCTGGACAGGTTTTCCTCACCTGAACCTGGCTGATGTCTCTGACATCTACCCAGGGATGTTCAAGCACCAAATGAAGATCCCAAACAACATAGTTTGGCTCATATTTTCCCTCAAGTTCCACCACCTCTTTTATTGTCAGTATAAACAATACATCTACATACCGGACACCACCATTCTAGATTACACTTATGCTACACAGACTGCATCTTTTAGTATGATTTAGCCTTTCTCATTCCAAACACTCAACATCTAAGACTGCAAATGCCTTGGGCCCAAAGAAACTCCTGCTACATTTGTAAAGCACTTAAAAACCCTTCACGTATGTTCTCCACCTTTCTGTCTTCCCTTTTCTAATTGCTATGAAACGGTGGTTCAACAGATGGTTAGCGTGTCATTGAATGTAAGGGAAGAGGAACTGAAGGTTGACTCAATCCTCACATGAGTACCACTGCCTCTGTTTTTACTTTCAGTAAAGCCTTTCAAGGCTTGTTCTGTTGCTAATGTGTTCTTGCTAATGTAATTTCATTTGTAAGTGATCTGTAGGTACAAAGTTGTATTTGCACGTGTAGAGACAGCATTACGGAAAACAGCGATAAAGACTCCAGCAGCTAAAGTAATGCTTCCCTCTTAAGAAAAATGCTTTTCTTAGTAGGCATGGAAAGAAAAATGTATGGGATAGGATCACAGCTGCTCATACACCACCATGGAAAGCACAAGAGAGCTTTGGATACAGGCGAATGGGATGGATGTGCAAGGTGTTTGCTTTTGGTTTGTTTTCTAGCAATTCCTTGGGAATGGGCAAAACTCTAATTGACCGTGATGATCCCTTTGGGTTTTCATCCAACCACAAGGCTTGGAAGACAAACAATATCATCTTAGCAGTGTGTGTCTGTCTGTTCAAATGGGTGCAACACTCTAAGACACTACACTAAGTAAAGAAATACTGTAAAGATAATTTAAAAAGGCTCTTCTGTACATCCCTTAAACAGAAAGGCCGGTTGTCTTTGAACTGTGCCTAATATATCATTATCTCCGAGCAGAAACTTAAGCTTCTACTGTAATTTTGTTGGGAGTTAAACATAAAATCATGTGGGTGGTGTACGTCTCACCGTGTCACGGCTTCCCAAGGAAAAGTTATCATCATTTGTCACTGTAATACTGTGGCAAAAAGCATAAAGAGAACAAGCAACACAGTCATTTCACATCAGCTTTCTGCGCTGAGCTCAAGCTCCCGATGACTTGTACGCAGCGGCTATATTAAGAAGCAGGCTGTGCCATAATTGAATTAAAGGTGCAAAGGCATACAGGGCTGTGTGAACTCCCAGGTCAAGCTGCAATTGAATCAAAACCCTCTCTCCTCTCCTACACTGCTTAGCAGAACTGCTGACCAAAAGGTTCGCAGACCTACAAAACACAGGCAGGAGTCCCCGCAGCTGGGGACACAAAGTTAGAGAGATAAAAAAATCTGTGACCTTCAGCTTTTATTTCGCATGAAGAAAGAGGCTTCTAAAAATACTTCACCATCGTTTTCCTTCAGAGAGCAGTCAGTTGATTTACATAAATGAAACGGCTCCTGTCAAGGAACCAGCAAGGAAAAGAAGGGAATTATCTGCCCCGAATATCTGTAGCAAAGATAAGAGCAGCATTGGCCAGAGGAGGGGAGATTTAAATGCTTTTTTGTCTGAAAGGTCGCTATAAAAAGCAGGGAGAGCATTACAGCCACTTAATGATCTCTGTCGCTGTGATAAATAAGCAGGACCTTTTCCAGCAGTTTATTAACAAACACTCCATAGTGTGTACACTAAAGTACAAAAGGCCACAACATGGGGCTATTAGAAGAGTGTTTTCACTGAGTCTGATTAATAAAACCCAACATGAAACCTAAGGAAGATTAAAGTGGAGAGGTAAGAAGAGGTATTCCCAGTAGAGCCCGCTAACATCGCATGCGCTGTCACACTAACCAGTTTCAGTGTTCTCATGCTCCGTGTCGGTGAGGGTGAGGTTGGAGTTGGCCCGGCTCGACAAGCAGGAGCTGCGTCCGGACTTGGTGTTGCGTCCCCAGAGCCTCACGGGGTGCTCAGGTGACATGACCACGTCTGCCTCCGTGTCAGCATCCGAGCCGGCGCTGATGGAGTAGCCACAGTGCGGCAGCCCAATATCAGTCCGGTACAAAGTCCCATGGGTGGGTGTCACATCTTCAAGACCCAGCTCTCGCAAAGAGAAGTTGGCTCCTGGGAGGAAACACAGCAGCCTGGTTACTTTGAATAGGGGATGGGTTCATAATACACAAGTCAAGGACAGAATCATTCAACCTCTGTCTTCAAGTGGGGCACAGCAGTTCCTGTGTCCTACATATCATAGAATCACAGAATGGTTTGGGTTGGAAAGGACTTTAAAGCTCATCTAGTTCCACTGTCAGGGACACCTTCCACTAGACCAGGTCCCTCAAAGCCTCACACAACCTGGCCTTGAATAAATTGTACCAAAGACTGAACAATATCATACCAAAGATTCCCCTCTTTTGTGGTCTTGCTTAGTGTGAGACCAAGTGACCATGCCAAGACCAAAAATCAGCTGGATTCCTGCTTCTGGAACCTGGCAAAAACACAGGGCATGTTCAATGGAATCATCAAATTTGAAAGCAAAGACAGACAGAGAAATGGTGGAATTATTTATGAGAGGCAAAAAGTAATCTTCTTGGGAGAGAAGCAAAATGAGGCATGCAATGATCAAAAGTCCTACCATACACTTGGCAACTTTACTGCAATAGGAAATTTGAGTGAATTCTGCTCATTGAAACCCCTGAAATTACATACCTCGGATTTAAATTTCCTTTGGCAATCTCACTTTCCCCTTGCTGACCACTCACACCTTGACTCAGTTTAGCTATTCATTCTGACAGTCACAGCAGAGGTTATTTGGCTGTGAATACATGTAATTGCTGACTAAAAATACAACCTGAAGAATGACTCTTGAGTGAGTTCATGCCTGAGTTCGTGCCTAGTTACCTGCAGAACTTCAAAATCAGAGCAAATCAACATGAAAAAGGCTTCAAACATTATCACACTTTGGAAAGTTGTGCAATGGGGAGAGCAATGGGTAGCTCCACTTTAAGCCACATTTATTTATTAATGCATGCTTTTGTTTTTCAGCCCTGAATGTCCTTAAAAGAGTTTGGTCACCCCTGAATGCCTTTAGCGGCTCTGTGCATTTATACGGCACAACGCACCCGTGATCCTGTTCCACTATGCCTTGATGGGATGGATTAAGGAACTGAGCAGTGTTTGCAGCATGGAAATGCTTCAAGGGGACAAATCCGAATGAGATCTCCAGCAAAGTTTGGGCCCAAACCTATGTCTGACCACTGAAGTTCATGTCTACTCATTATTGACATCTGTTTGTCAGGTCTGGACCTCGAGGTTGTATCCAAAACTGAGTTATGACTCTCTCCCTTCTCAAAACCACACAATCATGTGGTTCTCCTCACATTTCCGTTTGCTGATGTTGAATATCACACAGTGGAAAATGTGTATCCAATAGAAACAGTCAGATTTATACTTTTCCAGAGTCTGGTTTAGCACTTGAGGAAACACCCTGGCTTTTCCCTGAGCCCTGCTGTGTGGGGAAGGTGTGTATTATAGCACACATGCATTGAATGACCAGCTGGCCCAAAGTAGATGCTATTTTACTGCACTTTATCGTTTAGTTGACTTTGCAGCTCATAGTGAACAGGGAGAAGGTGTTTGAATGCAAGATGAATAATGGAGCTATATTTCCATGTAAAGCTCAGAGAAAGAACTGTTTGCCATGAGGAAGAAATAACCAGCGCTCAGCTGCTTAGAGATCTACAGCTGATAATACTCAAACCATATAAAGCTTTCGTGAACTTCACACCTTTTTAATTGACTGAACAAACCTAAAGCTTTCACACAGAATGGACAGATAAGGTTGCTTAGGGCTCACACCTCCACCAAACCCTGGTGCCTTGCTTTGGAAGCACAATGCAAGCTTGTGGCAAATTAATCCATTTAACTTGATTGCAAAGTGGTGTGAGAGAGTGTCCTCTGCCACTCCATGGCATGAGGTAGCAAATGAACTTGACCCGAGTTATTAACACAAGGAAGCAGTATCACCCCACAGACCTCATTCCTCTGTTCCAGTTTTGACTTGTACAAGGCCAGGATAGTTTTGAAACCATCCTCCATGGAGTACTGTGAAAGGTCATCTTCTGGTTTTGCTTGTGTGTTTGAGTCACCGATGGCGAGTTCCACCTTCCCGTGAAACAAGCCACATCATCAGACACGTCAATGTGCAGCATGACTGATGCTCTCCAGTTACAGCAGCTCATAAATTATGAAAAATGACTGCTACAATTAACTGAAAATCAAATTTATTTGCAATAAACAGCAGCAGATGCATCGATTTTCATATTCTATGCCCACCGTTGCCTTTTAAGCTGGAAGAACCCAAGTCAATAAAAGGAAGATAATAAATATCTGAGACTTTTTAATTCAGATCTGGTCTATTTTCTCCTGTGCTGACTTGCACGTTTGCTGGCACTCTCACTTGAGCTAAGACCATTTAAATGCTGACTTGTTTATTTACTGAATTTATTTGGTCAATCTGAAATGTTTCCCCCCTTCTGCCTCCCAAACCAATGCAGGATTAAAATTCACCTTGCCTTGTTGATGTCAAGCAGGTTAATAAGGTTTGGTTTCAGGTGGCATGAAGCCAAGCAGCACCACAAAGCGAGGTGCATTCATGGCTTTCTGCCAGTGGAAAATGTGGCACAAAATGTCTGCTAAAGCTCTTCAGGGCAGTTTTGAGGATAAACTGGGAGAAAATGAGAAATTGAAGAATCTGTGAGTGATAGAACAGAAGCAGAACTGGTGCCCTGACACGGTTAATCTTAACCTCTTCTCAATTAATTTCAGCCATTTAAACCAGTGGTTTTTACTATTTCTTAGTACCCTACACAATTTTCCTAGGGAAATATGAACTTGTTTATAGCAAGTTTATACTCCTTGTCAATAGACTGGCTTTATCTTATTTATCTTTTGTGGGCTTCTTAAGAGAAGTCCGTGGACCTGCATGGCCTCATAGACCTTCAGGTTGAAATCCACTGACCTGTACTAATTCACATCTATCCTGCACGGTGAATATATTGTATGAAGTGAGCAAACTCAATGACCTAAAAGCTTCCCTTTTCTTTATAACTTTGTAGATTCCTTAGAGAGGATGAAGTATTTCAGAGTTGCTAAGAGCAAAACTCCTTTTATGATGCCAAAGTATTACTTACAACACCTATCGGCCCTTTTGTGGATTATTGCTTGTTGCAGTTACCCTGAAACACAAACACCAAAGCCATGTGCACAAAGATACTGCTGCAAGTCATTTGGCTTGTGCATGCCTTCAAGATGAGTCTTGCACCAAAACCACAAGCGCGTGGTGTTTGACGAGTGAAATTAAGCAGCCCCCAAGTTAAACGAGTGCAGTTATATACGTTCCTTTTGGACAATCAGCTTCTCCAAGCTGCGCGGAGAAGCCTGGGTCAGCTATTTTATGTTCATTGTCTGGAATGGTGCCTACTCGATTTGACTCACTTTGCCACTTTGTGCTTTTTTTGATAGACTTCTAAAAATAATTTATGTGAAGCTCTGCTTGGTTTCTGAACTAAGACACTTGTGGCTCTACAGGAAAAGGAAGATGAGACTATAGCAGGGCCCAGGTATCTGCCTCACGTAGGTAACAGCAGCAGTGAAAATATAACTGCATTGACATCAGGGTAGCAATAAAAAGGAGCATATCTGGAATCTCTTTTAGGACTGTGGAGCCCATGCTGACCCTTGAACCGCCACATCTTCATAGCTACTGTGACCCAGATTCACTAAATGGACTCCTATAAGTCATAAAAATGGTTCTTTCCCACTCTTCTAATATTGAAGCATGTTCCCATCTCAAACTGATGGCCTGCAGGCCATGTACAATGCCAAGGGTGGTTCTTTCCATCTGCATCTTCCTTCTTCCATGGTTCTTGGGTTTTGCTGTAGCCCAGATGGACAGTGCAGACAGTGGCACCCTTCACCTCATTGCCTTCTGCCTTGGCATCCTTGCTGACTTCCTTCATGACATAGTGAAATGATCTCCCGAGCAGACAAGGGCTTTCCATACCATGTCAGTAGTGTGCCGCATGTGCACAGAGGGTCAGGTCTCATACTGAGAAGTGGCAAAGGGCTGTTGGAGGCAGAAAGACTAAGGCATGGAAACTGTGACTTAGTAGATGTTAATGTTCACAGACTAGTGGTATCCCGCGTAAGAACATTGGTTTGCATGCATCCCATGTATGTGCAATACATGAAGATGTTCCTTGTTTCTCTCTTTCCTTATATCTTGCTTTTGGGATCAGGGTCCTTCAAAGGTAGCCTCCCACCCAGCCCCAGATTAACTCATGCACTTGCAGCAGCATCTGCTAAAATGGACTCACCTGCTCGGCAGAACTCATCAGCCTCCTGGTGAACCATGTCTTTGACCCTGTTGCTGTAGGTCAACCTGGAGTCTTGATCATAAGCCTTCAGAGTCTCGCTGGAGCTGTAGGACTTCTGTGGTACCTTGCTGTCCTCGCTTTCGGCTGAAGAGCTGGTATAGCGGCGCTCAGTGTCACGGCGCCGAGTCAGAGATCGATACGGCTTCCTTTCTTTTACATCCATGGCACCCTGGTCTGAGTATTCAACATTAAAGTAATGACGTCTGTGTGGTGGTCAGATTGGAATAACCTGGAAGAGACAAGAAAAGGAATAGAATCATAGAACCATAGAATCATAGAATAGTTTGGGTTGGAAGGAACCGTCAAAGGTCATCAAGTCCAAACCCCCTGCAATGAGCAGGGACATAGAATAGTTTGGGTTGGAAGGAACCTTCAAAGGTCATCAAGTCCAAACCCCCTGCAATGAGCAGGGACATAGAATCATAGAATAATTTGGGTTGGAAAGGACCTTCAAAGCTCATCTACTCCAACACCCCTGCATTGAACAGGACATCTTCAACTAGATCAAGTTGCCCTGAACCACTTCCAGCCTTAAGGATCTAGGTAGGATCTTTGGGCACCGGAAGGCTAATGTCCCTGCTTTATACATCCCTTCACTGAACAAAAGAGATGTAACTCACTGGACTGCAGGGAAACCCCCTTAGAACAATTACCAGTGAAAAGAAAGTCTCAGTTATGTGTGACTCATTTAATGGTTGCCACAGCTAGCGGGGCACATACAAGTGGCAACCCGCATCTGTCTGAACTGGGCACGCACTTGGGGATTTGAAGCTGATTGTGATTTTCCTTGTCTTCCTTCCACAGGAAGTGATTCAGACACCTCCAGGAGTCACATATTTGATCCATCAGTCACCTAATCTCTGGGAAATCAGGATGTGCTGAAATGTCTCCATTTGGGCAGCCGGAGAACGTTGGGAAAATGCTGTCTTCTAGTTCTAAAAGTGTTTTGATAGATTGTGAGGTCAGAATGAATGAATAAAAGAATGGGGCAGTGTAAGAAGGCAAGAGGGAAGGGAGAGAGAGAAAAGAATGAAGGGGTGAGATATGAAAGGAAATCAGATGATAATGTCTTCTTATTCAGAGGGTTCATCTTCACTAAGCTGGAAATATATTACAACTTAAGCAGAGTTGAGAAAGTGTAAATAAATGATAGTGCTCTGCTTCATGTAACAGCATGAGCAGGGATTTAAGCCTGTTGGAAAACCAAAGTATATATATGCACCAGTGTGCAAACAGACAGAGCAAATATAGAAAATATCAGAAATGAAACATATATTTAAAGTATTTTTGTCAAAATTATTAAGAAATTGTCTTGTCACGTTATTATACGCAGCAGACACCAAGAAGAAAAAGTCAGTCACTTGCAGCAAGATGGTAAAATTTGGTTTTGACTATCTAAACTGGTTTATACTGGTAAAACCCACAAACCAAACATTGAAATCTGTAATTACAGGCTGAGTTTCTCGGGAACTGAGTCCTTCTGACCACTAAATAACAGAAATCGAGTCTCTAAATGCCATACCATGGTATTATTATTTATTACCTGTACTTAAAATCAGAGAAGAAGATCAGAAAACACCTATCAGTTCTTGGTTGTTTTCATAGCAAATACGCATGGAAATGTATTGGCAAGGACTGAATTGCATTATGTTGGCATTTCTCTCTTGAAAGGCTGAATCCTGAACTCACTAGCAATATCATACTGCTCTATGACTCTTAGACCCCAGCCTCAGATGCTGTGCCCTGGGTTTGTGTTGCAGCACGACACAGCTATGGTGCAGCAGTCGAGGATGGATGCGCTGTGAGCGTTGCAGGTTGGTTTAGAGGGATGCAGTGTAACAGCATTTGTGGCTGTCAAAACCGTGAGCCTGATGGAAGACTCTTTGCACAATTTCTGATAACCTACAAACCATGATACTAATGCAGAAGCTTGAAAACAACATTTTATCATTAATTTCTCACTTGCTCTCTAGCACGAGCATAACTAAGCAAATTCTTGAGCTGAAGAGAGACTATAGGAGAGAGCAAGAGCTGCAGCATGGCTGTGAATACACCTGCACCTGGGTAAAGAGAAAGGGGGGTCCCACTCCTATTTTGGCAGTTCTAACTTTGCTAAGACTGCTCTAAGGGTTTTGTCCCTTTACCTTCCCAAATGAACTTTGCAATGACAGAATCCCAGTTCTAAAGACTTTTACAGTTTCTGTGGCACTCTTCCTGGAAATTAAGACACTACCTTAAAAAAAACCACTTAATGCTCTCCCAATCTCTTCCAGTGACGGCAGCAGACCAAGTTCACACTTCCTATTTGTCAGCAAAAGGCATAGAAACTACTGAATACAAATGGAAGGGGGAAGTGCTGGGGGGAAAGGTTGGGGTGTCTTATAATTGAGCTATGCTTAAGTCATCCGCAGAGATTTGAGTACCACTTTGATTTTAAACATGTGTTTAAACCCACCAAACTCACTGACTTCAATCCATTCATATAAGTTCAATACCAATGGGATTGCTCGCTGGCCAAAATTTACACACGTTAAACGTTTTACAGAGGTAAGGCTTGAGAGATGGAAAAACTAAAGGCTGAATGTGGAAGCAATAGTGAAGGAAGTGGTTTTATGCTAAGGAGCAGTAGTAGTGTGTAAGAGATCTACCGAATATTGGTAGCTGTTTTGCTGTATTGAATCAAACATATTGGCAATTTCACACTGGAGGGAGATAAAAGGAACAGAGCATCTGATTGCTTTTCAGTGCACTGTCTTCCTCCCTTAAAACAAAATCAAAGCTCTTTTTTTGGCTTGAAAAACTGTGACTTTTTTTTTTACAACTGTTATTGAATTGGTTTGTCTCCTTTATACCTTCTCTGTTTGTTTGAAACCCTCAAAAGGAGCAGGTTTGTTAGACCTTTTAATAAAACACCTTAAAATAGGCTCCTTCACAATGGCGTTGTAGTAAAAGCTGTTATAATGAACACTGAAATTGTGGTTTATTGTCACGGGGAATGGAGAGAGCAAAATGTGAGTGAGAAATGGTTACTATATAAGAAAGAAATAGGGAAAGGTGGCTTCAATCTGCTCACGAGTATTGCAGCAACTCCTACCAAGGGCCAGTCATTTAAAAACCCTCTACAGGGAGGGGCACACAAGCCAAGAAAACCTTTCTGCACAGTTAGAGCCACAAGGTACAAACAGGGTCTGTAATTACCATTAGTAACCTTGCAACATAGGAAATGGCCAAAAAACCCATCAGGAAATTGACTCAATTCCCACCAGATGAAGGTTTTTCTTTTTGCAAAGAAAGGTGCTGAAAATCTGAAATTCCTCCTACAGTTCATCAAAAATAGCCCTGTAAATTTGCACCATTCACATCCACATTCCTCTAGAGCAGTGCTTCAAGTCCCAAGTCATTCATGTCTTTATAAGTTTAACTCTCCTTAGCCCTTTTCTTTGTCTCTCGCCACTTGGCTTGACTTCTCAACTAGAAAGGTCACCCCAAAACACATCATGAAGCATTTTTTTATTGTTCTTTGTTATTTAAAGAAGGAATCATTGCATTTAACTGACTTAAGTAAGTTTCCAGCACCTCTCCATGGACGTGCAGTTCTTGTCATCTCATTTTTATGGCCCAATTCCCAGACGGTTTCGATGCCTCGCCTTCAATAGAGTTTTGTTGTCAGGGAATTTGCCTCACAGTGTTTCTGTGATAGATTATTGTTTTTCTATCTGCTGCTCCTTGTGTCTTGATTTCACTTCTGCTACAATTTCACCCGTGCCATCAACACCTCACATTTTTCCTGAGTTCTCTGGCACACGGTGAATACAAAGAATCACACTCGTCTCAGTTACATACTCAACCACCAGCTTCTTTCCGCCTCTAGCTCGTGATTGCTCCTCATAATTTTAAAAGCTTCCATAAAGTTGCTGGATATAAAAACCCAAAGCTTCTAATATTGTCCTTTCCATCGCCTCACTCCTCCCTCCACAAAAGCACAGAAGCCTTCTGGGCTGAAAACTTAAGACTCAAATGAAGTTGATTTTAGGATCTTTAATGGATTTTGCATATAGATATAACATGATCTCAGTCCCTAGGTAATGCAGAGGATTATTACCCCATCCCTGGAAGTGTTCAAGAGCAGGTTGGACAGGGCTTTGGGAAACACGGTCTAGTGGAAGATGTCCCTGCCTGTGGCAGGGGGTTGCAACTGGATGAGCTTTACGGTCCCTTCCAACCCAAACTGTTCTGTGATCATGCTCTGAACCATTTCTATTTAGGAAGAACTTTCTTGTCCTACAATACAATGTTTCTGGCTCGGTTTGATTCTTTCATCATACTGCTGTCTGCATAACATATAAAATTCCACCTTATTTTTTTACTCCAGGCCAGTTAATGACAATAGCCATTCTTACTTCTGTCAGCCCTCTGAGTGTATGAGCCCAGCTGGACCACAAGCTGGTTTGGTGTATAATCCACAACAGAAGAATCCTCCAGGCTTTATTTATTCAACTCAGAAAAATTCCACTGACCCCAGAAAGTGTTCTTCACATGCTAAAGCCTGTAAAATCAGACTCCTTAACATAGTTATATTTTTGAGAGGTGAGGGACGCTTCTTGCATCCTTGCATATATGTCAAGAAGCGGAACGAAGAAATGAGCTTTCCAGTTCTGATGCAGCAGTGCAGCAAACACAACGCTTATTTGCAGCTCTTTTTATGTTGCTTTTGCTTTGGTTGGCTCCCAAATAATCCTTTTTTATTATGTTTTATCCTTTCTATCTATCCTCCTCATTCTCGGTTCTGTTGCTTTTCTGTTGCTCTTTGGAGCTTTGATTAACCACACTGGCTTTGTGCTGCAGAATCGCACTCAATGAATGGCAAGGGGAATGATTTATTTTCTGAGTCACCGCTCAAAAGACAAACTTCCATCAATCAAAAAGCAGACAAGAGAGTATGACACCACAAAGAGATATGCTAGGAGGCACTTACAGCAAAAGGGACAGGTGGTCTTTGATAGCTGACTTACATTGCAGGTCACTAATCACAGAGATTAGCAGCAAGGTGATAGACAGCGCCTGTTCTGGAAGGCAGCATGTCACATCATCCAATTTGCTGTCAAAATGTGAGGGTTTAAATGGTAGAGATAGCTTTACGTGTTTCCTATATAGTTATGGCAATGGGATGATGAGCAAGCTGGAAGAGTGAAATACATTGTCTGCATGAAAACGCGAATCCTTGGTGGGTTGATTCGCTTCACCTTTGTGCTGGAATAAGCAAAGCGACTTCCCACAGTCATCTGTTTTCCTCCACAAAACTGCCTATGCAAAAATGGCATCGTCTTACTTGGCAGGGCCTGCTTTTTGTCTTCTTAAAGTAGATCTTCTCATTCCACTGCTTAAGGCAATTTTTCCCCCCCTATTTTTTATTGCCACTGCCCTGTGTAGAATGACTACAGGCACGGAATACTGAGCAGCAAGCTGGATTTTATTTTCCCTCCTTTTACAAAGACCTTTCCCCAGCTGCATCAGGACTAATGTAATTAGTCTCCTGCAGGTCTACATACTTCAAGATTTATTTTTAAGTTATCTACTTTTATAAAAACATATCAGAATATTGAT
>JANHGB010041823.1:0-41598 GCA_026283785.1 Coracopsis vasa
AGTGTTCAAGGCCAGGTTGGACACAGGGGCTTGGAGCACCCTGCTCCAGTGGAAGGTGTCCCTGCCTATGGCAGGGGACTGGAACTGGAGGAGCTTTAAGGCCCCTTCCATTCTGTGATTCTATAAAACACAAGTTCAGTGAAGTTAGTGGTGCTTGTTTTTGGCAGGACCTTCATGGTTTCAGCACCACATCCATGCAGTTGGTGCCCAAGCTTTTCTCTGCCATAGGGTCAAATCTGCATTGGTTATGGGTTTTTTTCAACCCAGAATGAAAAGATGCTGTGAAACAGGTAAACTGAGTCTTTCATTTAGCACTAAAAGCCAAGGGAATTCGTGGTCGCTCCTTTCCTGTGGCTTACCAGACATGGGTTCTTTGTATGTTGTTTTATAATACATGGTTTCCATGTACCCTGTGTCTTCCTGGACTCATCAGCTTCTCCACCTTAATCCTTATAGATGGGGAGCTCAGCAGGGCAGGGCCTGGGTTTGAATCTGTATGTATGGTCTCTGCTGGCAGCACCCTGTGATTTTGGTCCTCACAGCAAGTCCTTCAAGCTCTGGTCATACAACCTGGAAACAAAGGAACAAGAAGAAACAGCTTGTGCTTGTTCACCTGTGAAACAGCACTGAGATGCTGCTTGTATCTCTGGCAAGCGTCATCATTAGGTGCCCAAATGATCCAGGCATCCGGAAGCCTGGATTTAGAACCCAAAGACTGCTTTCTGCTCCACAGTAAGGAAAGTACATCAGCCCAGCTGTGGGGCACCCCAGTTTGACACCTCAGGAATGGGGGGGGGTCTTTTCCAGGTGCCTGCCTATCATGTGTGTGTTGCTTTCTCTTGCAATGTGCTCCTGGCCAAGGCTCCCAGCTGGGGGCCACAGTGACTCCAGGCCTCCCAGCTCCTAGGAAATGTCAATACTTGCTCTGCTGTTAGGAGAGAAGGAACATAACTATCTCTTGTCTTTAAAGGAGCAGAGGAACTGGCATAGGAAAAAGGTGTGACTTGGTCGAGTGTGCTCAGTGGCAGCAATTCACACGGGTCCAGAAAGCCTCCAGGTCCGTGTCCCAGAACCTCAAGTGAGGAAACAATCATTCCTTTGTGTCTCTTTGCAGGGGGCAGGGATCTGGATGCCTTCCAGGAGCGTGAGGAGGGCCGGGCAGCTCTGGATGACAATGAGGAGGTGATGCGTGCCCTGCTCATCCACGAGAAGAAGACACCTTCTGCTTCAGCAGTCACTGTCGGAGGTGGTGCTCCTCTCTCCGGTCCCAACGCTAGTGACTCCGAGAGCGAGACAAGCGAGTCGGAGGAGGAATCCCCTCCCCGCCCCCCCACAACGGCCACCTCAACGTACGGGCTGGAGGATGAGGATGAGGATGAAGAGTTTGAGGTGGTGGCAGAAGACCCCACTGTGACGGTGGCTGGGCGTCCGCACTCGTACAGCCAAGTGAGCCAGCGCCCGGAGCTGGTGGCCCAGATGACACCAGAGGAAAAAGAGGTTTACATAGCCATGGGGCAGCGCATGTTTGAGGACATGTTTGATTAACTGCTGTCCTGCCATGGTGTTCTTCCACAAGTGACTTTTTAAGCCAGAAACTCCCTAGTTAAAACACAAGACTGAAGCGCACCTTTCCTCCCCTGTGTGCAGGGACACTGGGGCTTGGGACTGCTAATCTCAGGTATCTTTGCTTACCAGAGCCGGGGAGCAGGAAGGCTGCATGTGCCAAAACATGGGGTAGGACAAGTCTCAGAAGTGAGGAGGAAGGTGGAAATCTGCTTCAAGGTGCCCTGCACAGGCACTGCTTTAACCTTCTCCAAGGCCCCAGCAGCTGCCTCCCCCCAGTTGCTTTGAGTTGATTTTTATTGCAGATCCTACTGAAGTCCAGATCCCTGTCCCCAGAGGATGAAAGGGCTCTGTAGTCTGATCAGAGTGCTCTGCAGAGGAGGATATAGGTGAAGTTATATTGCCTGTGCTTAGTGAGGAGAGAGAGGGAAGCGCTCATCTGCTGATGGCAGGCTTGGGCAGGGCTTGTAGCTGAGCTCCTACCAGCCACAGGCCACCAGAGTGGCTCTTTCTAAGCAGGCCTGTAGGCAGCAACCTTTTCCTTGCTCCTGTTCACTCCTTCCTAGGTCTCAGCCCCTCACAGCCACTCTTTGTCAGTGTAATAAAAGCCCTTCATGGGCTTTAGCTCTCAGAGCTCTCTGGCTTATCAGGAGATACCTTAACTTTCCAGTATTGCTGCCTGTTGCTTCTGCCTAGCCCTGTCCGAGCTCCAGTGTTGCAGGCGGTTCCTAGTGGTCAGGTCTGCAGTTGGGCAGTGCCAGAGGACCAGCCTAGCTACTTTTGATTTGCAGTCACACCAGGGCTGTCTGCTTTTAAGAGGAATTATGCAATTCTGAATTCTGCTTGGGCACGCTCTTTTCCCATAGAACCCCATGAATCAGTGCCTACAGAGCAATAGCAGGTTTGTAATGGTTTTCTCTTCCAATTGCAAATGGGTTTTTAGGATGGTTGTGCTTTCCTATCAAGTACTGCAGTAAACCAAAACGATACCAGGCTTTGTGTTCCAGAGGGGAGAGGCAGTATTATGTGCTATTCCACTTCCCATGGGCAGCACCAAGTCGCTGTTCACTGAGACTGTAAGTTTGTTTTATCCTCTCTGCTTCCTGTGTTCTGCTGACCATGCAATGCCTCCTCCATGGTTTTATTTCCACCTTCTGGATACTTTGAATCCCCTCTTTTTTTAAATAGGACATGATATTTGCTTTTAAGCTGTTTTAAAGAGGAACAAATAAACAGGAACTTCTGCCCTTTGTCATTACCAGTTTGTCATGTGCCTAGTTGGGAATGTTGTTTGCTTATCATTTTGAGTCACTTGATTCCAGAGAAAACATCACTTTGAGGCTCTCCTTTGATCCCTCAAAGTACTTGAAATCCCACCGCGCATTGTTTCTCCTCACCAGAGCTTCCTTGGATGTCTCCTGGAATCTCCCGCACTTCCAAAAGGGATGTTTCATTATGGTGCTGTGGGAGGCCCTGTTTGCTCAGGACTTCCATTCTTTTTTCTCCTTCCTTGAGGGAAGCAAAGGCTGATGGTGGAGGTCTCACAGACATCGCATTGAGAGTTGAAGTGGCACTCTTGTGTAGACAGACATCCGAGATCTGGGGTCACACTTCTAGATCTCGAGCCGCAGGGCTGGTAAGTCAGATTCAGTGATCAGGTCCCAGAAGAAAGGTGCTGTACTGGTTCTGTCTGGGTTTAATCTGGTTGAATTGAAGGTTAACACTGGAGAAAAGCAGGCAAATGTATAAGGAGACAAAGAGAGAAACCAAGAACTAATCCTGAGTACAGTACAGTTACTCATGCTTGTAACTCAGTAGCTTAGAGTGAGGTTTTAGTCTGCAAAATCAAACTGTAGGTTTATTGAAGCTGAAGTGAAGAAATACTGGGGTTTACCATGGCAGCACTGATGCTGCATCTGTATCCAGAATAATCATCTATGAAGTAGTGTTTTTACTTAATAAACACATTCAATTTGGTTTGTACAGCAGTTGTAATCTTTGTTACTCAGCCAGGCATGTCCTGCACGTGAGGGAATGAGTGTGGTGGTGTATAGGGCATGCCTCCCATCCCTCATCCATCACAGGGAGGACTCAGGAGGGCAGGATACATGAGCAGAGGCTGTCACTGTTTCCTGCCCTCTCTAACAGCTTCTGGCTCTCAGCAAGGATGGCTGCTCTGCTCCGTTCCAGCCAGCTGGGGCTGTTGTTGAAGGGCTGGCACTGCCCTGTCCTTGCAAGCACTGCTTAAATCAGCAGCAGCACACCCAGTCACCAGTGCCTCTTTGTTCTCTGCAGTCGAAGCAGGGCTCTGCACGTGTGCCAGGAGAGGAAGAGCGGCCACTGCTGCAGGCAATGCCAGACCCCGCCAGCAGCTCAGGGCTAATGCAAAGGGATAAAGCCATCAATTCCAAGGAAGGTCCCAGCCATTTCCTCTGGCTGCTGGACCACATGTGCTGCATTAAGGCTAACCTAATAACACCAGGAGCGTGGCTGAGCACTGAAGCCTTCCCGGGTGAATGTTCTAACTCCATCCAAACCAGTCTCTGTGTCTGCTTTCAGCCTAAAGTGCGTTTTATCTGATGGGTGCCCTTGAGGCCAGGGCACTGCAGCTCAGGCTGGAAATCAGAACACGTTTCTTAAGCTGTTCATACTCTCTTCCCAAAGGTTAGAGGTGTCTCTCCCAGCCAGGTGAGAGCTGCTTCTGTCCCTGCTCCTGTTGTGGGTCAGGGAAACCACAGCAGTGATGTCCCCCCTGGCCCAGCACAGCATTCCAGAGCATCCCTGAAGCTACTGATGGATGGGAAGATGCTGGAGATGTCAATGCTGGAGAACAGGAGTGGTTTAATCTTTTCACTAAGCTCCCAAACCCTGGTTTCCTCCATCCAGCTCTTCCTGTGCTGCTGCCTCTTTCACACAGATTAAACAGGCTGCTGCTCCCTGAGAGCTGAGGGATTTGAAGATTCCCTGGAGGAAGGGCAGGAAAATAGCATCCCCTCCTTCCTGAGACATCGAAGGAGCCCTGCCTCGGCGATGCCTGCAGTGCCAGGGTGTGCTGGGGACACATTGACGGGGCTGGAGTGGGGGAAGCAGCCTCTGCTGCGCTCCAGTCTCTGTCTCCCACCATGTCCCCACAGGAGGAGAGAGAAAATTGCCTCAGGAATCAAATGCAAGACGAAGCCTTCATGGACATGGGAAGTTCATGGGCAGGTGGAAGGACATGTCAGCAGCAGGGCAAGCCGGTGGGCTGGCCACTGTGTTCCCCTGGCTGGGTTGCAGAGGAGGAGAAGCAGCAGCAGCCCTGATGCTCTGTTCTGGTATGTGCCAATATAAACGAGGGAGGCTGTGGGCTCAGGCCCTTGGAGGAGGGATGTGTCGTGCAGTGCTGCAAGTTACTCTGGGCTGTTCTAGGACTGGTATTGGCCTTATCCCTACTGGAAGCTCTGGGCCAAGGTAATGATGATATGATGAGGTCCCTGGCTTGTTCACAGGAGGGTCTGGGAATCGATCTAAGCATAAGATGCTTGAGCATCACAATACACTCTAGTGTCAAATATATTGACTGTGAGTCAACACAGCCTCTTGTTCAGGAGCACAGGGGCTGGGGCTGAGGAGCAGCTTCTGTCTGCTGAGCTGCTTCCAGAGGAATGATCAATATGAAGCCCAAGGAGATTGTCACTCACACAGTCCTGATAGGAGGCGTAGCCTTGGGCTGTTCAAGATGGGATTGCACAGAGAGCTGTGGAGAGGTCACTGCCTACAAAGAGCTGCAGCCCAAGGCGTGGGGAGTGATACCTGACTGCTGGTGCTGCTGGGAAACTGCCTGCTTGCCAGCAGGGAGCAGGGCTGTCAGGGGCTACAACCCTGTCACTATGGCAGAGCTATTTTCACTCTCTTTCAAAGCATTCTGGGCTTTTCCCTGTTTGGGGTACCTAAATGAGCTGCTGCAAAGTGGTTTCTTATTTACCAGCATTAACTCGATTGAGTGAATGAACCTAATTTATATTTAAACAAGAACCAGGGTTTGGAAGCGCCTGCTGCATCATTAAATAACGTGTTAAGGACAGTGAGTATTTGTGCAGCCATCCTGGAAGCAGCAGGCAGAGTCTCTGAACAAGGTGCTTTAAATATAACAGGTATTTTTGCTTAAAATATGTTTGTGACCTAAATATAACGTAATTTCCATCCCTTTGAACAGTTGGGTGCTAATGAACCAGCCAGGGATGGCAGAGAGGAGGCTGAGCCAGCTGCATGGGAAGCAGCTCGGCTCCACTGCAGTGCATTAGAGACCCCGGCTGCGCACAGATCCTGCCCAGCGCCGGCCACAACAGCAGCAGGAAACCTGGGGCTGCTTAGGCAGAGAAACAGGCAGGGATCCAGCCAGAACATGAGGGTTGGTCAAATACTGCTTCACAAGCACTCGTGTCTGTGCTGGCAAGGAGGAACAATCCCGTCTCGTACAGCAGTGATCGGAGCCCTGACACGCTGCTGCTGCTTGTTCTTCACCTGGAATCCATCTCGCTAACCCCTGCCATCCCATGGCTTGCTGGAAGAAGCAGAGTGAGCAGAGGTAACTTTGCAGTGCGTAGAGCTGAGGAGCCTGGCTCAGTGCCACCCGGTAAAAGGATCCTCCCAATCCAATGCCAAACTTGCCAGGCACTGGTAGCAGAGTCCATGCTTTTCCTATGTCCTCTTAACATACATACAGCATGGAGGGAAAGTATGCCAAACACCATTTAATGGTTGCATCCAGCTGACCTGGGTACCCTTGGGTTGCAGTGTCTGACCCAGCCTTGTCCCATCCGGGAGACTGACAGGTTGGGTCATTTTGGTTGGATTCTCCATACCTGCGCTTCCCAAAGGTTGCTGCTCTCTGTCTCCCAGTCAGTGCTGATGGGCTCTCATAAATGCAATCCCTCTGTGATCACACACAGGTCTCAATAGAAGATGACATTTCAGCCCCTTCACCACCACCACCAAGCAGCTCTGGCTTGTGCCATGTCCTCCGTGGGGTCATGTGGCACTGTCATGCTGAGGTCCACCAGGCAGGTCTTGGCCATGACTGCCTTGGGCTGTACCACGTCCTGGCAAAGAGGTTTAATGACTGGGAGGTCTATGCCTTCTCCAGATGTGAGGCTTTGGCTGGGCTTGGGGCTTCCTAATTCCCTACAGCAGGAAGGGAAGCAGCATCAGCCCCAAGCTGGTCACTGCCTTACACACAGTGTTTTTGGCTTGAACTTGGTGTGATTTGGTAGGACTGGATTTGATTATTTTAACCCTTGCTCTTTTTGTCCCTTGTGTCATGTGAAAGGGGGGCAGATTTTCTCCACCCCTCATGTTTGATCTATCAGCACCCCAGGAAAGCCGAGACCTCTGTGCCTGACCAGTCTGTCAGCATCCCATTATAGGGACCCTTCAGTGAGCAGTCCTGCTGGATCAGAGCGTGATTCCACTGACTGGTTCAGGGAAACATGCCAATAGCATCAGGGGACCCCTCAGTGGCTGTGCCCACTTCATGTTACCCACTGCCAGCCGTTGCTGGCACCCATGAAGGACCAACAGTGACAGTTTATGGAATAACACTATTAATATGAAATGGTGACAAATTCAGGGTCCTGATTGCTGGTGATAACCTGCAACAAGCAGCTTGAAGCGATACACAACAACAACAGAGGCATGAGTTAGTTATTGAGTGCTCACAAGATAAAGTTCTTACCCAATGGGTGTCCCTATGGGGGAGAAGATGGGTTCAACCCATTGACTGATCCCAGAAGTTACCACGGAGTCTTCCCTATCTCCCCCCTCTCTCATTCACTTTTATGCTGTTCTTTCCTTGCAGGTGGAGCTTGAGTGACTCTGGGCACACATTAGTATTTTATTAGTGTAAAATTCTCTCACTTCTCATTTAAAGACAGAGCCAATGCAAAATATAAAGCACTGGGTGAGGGAGGGATCCTTCCGTGGAGGTGGGAGCTTTGGGATGCAGGAGTGTGTTAGGATTATAATGAGCGAGCTTCACCCAAGGGGAGTGATTTCACCACTGGCTCAGCAATGGGCATCTCTTCCATGTCCCAGTTGACAGCTGCTGTGTGGCTCATCAGCTGCAGGGGACCATCAAGTTCCCAGTCTTCAGGGCCAACAGGGCCTGGCCAGTGTCTCTGCTCCACTCTTCCCTCCATTGCTCCTGCAGGTTGTGTTGCCCAGGGAACCGTGGTGGAGTGGATTCCATGCACCCCAACCAGCCTGAAAGTGGTAACTGTGTTCTACCTTAAGAAGGTTTCTATAATAATGCTATTTGTAATAGACCCCAGGTTTCTCTAATTTCCCCCCAGCAGTGATTCCCCACACCAAGGGAATATTGTGAGCTGCTGAATTTCTCATGTTTCCCTGCTGTTTCTAACAGAAACCATGCTTTCTTATGAATATGAGGCCTGTAAAGTGCTTTTTAGGGAGCCATCTCTGCTATCATCACATTGTTCTTCCTTTGCCACGCAATGCTTTCTTCCAAGAAGCGGTGCTTTCGGCATCTCTCGGCCCTTCTGGTGATGTCAGAAGATGAAAAGCATCCCCACTGCAGCAGGGAGGAGGAGGAGGAAATGGTGCTAGAGGGAAACATGGCCTTTAGAAAACGATGTGTCTGGAGAGAAGTTCCCCTTGTGCGCACTCTTCCAGGCCACATGGGTGCTGTACCCAAGCTAAGAAACATGCAATGTGCTCAAGAGGGACTCGGCTCATGGAGCGTTTATCCTGGCCTATTCCCTTGCCTCAGAGCCCGTTAGAAAGGGTAATATTCTCTGAGTGAGCCAACCTCTTGGAAGTTATCCAAAGGCATCAGGAAGGGCTCAAGCCAGCAACTTCAGCAGGAGCCTGCAGCCTGCAAATCCATTGGAATGATCTTGGCTCCTACTTCCACCGTGTTGGAAGGTTTGGTGCAAGAACACCTCACAGTGATGAACTGCTCCTCTTCAGTCTATGCCAAGGAGACAGAGCAAGGGGGGTCCCATACACGTTTCTGAAGTGCTGCAAGACTATGGGGCAAAAACTGCCCATGGAAGTGGAGAGGAAAGTGGAGAACTATCAGGAGAGCAATAAACAGGGCACTTATCTCCTCCTTAATCACAGCCCAGCACTCAGGAGGCCTGCAGGGAGAGCTAATGGATTAAACACAGGTATTAAATGGAATCTTGGAAACATTCCTCTCACCTGGCAGGACCAAGAAGCTGGGGATATGAGGGAGTGCTCCCAGTGTATCTGGGCTATAAGAGGCAGCCAAAGGAGCAAGGCCCATGGTTGCTTTTAGCCAGCCATGGGATTTAACAACCTGGTTTTGTCCTGTTAGTGCCAAGGCCAATCCTGAAACTCCCTGAGTGTATCCCTCAGCAATTCCAGATGGACTCAGCAGGGCGCTCCTTCTGGAGTCACTTTAGCCTGAGGAGGAGGTCAGTCTGTGTTTTATTGCACTATGGGTACTTGCTGCAGCGCTTGACCATCTCCAGGGCACATGCACAAAGCACATGAGCAAAGAACCACAGCTCTCCTGCAGCCAAAGACAGCCACAGAGGTGGCTTGACCAGTTACTGATGTGACCTGCATAAAACCCTGCAGGGATGCCCTTAAAACGTGTCTTTGGGTCTCTGGGTGCCTTTTCATCAGAAGGAAGGCTCCAAAATGCATGGCTGAAGGCAAGAGGTGATCTCTATCCTGGTGCCATGAGTGGCTGAGCATAGATGGGAGCTCACCAGGAAGGTTTGGGTAAGTAGAAGCGCTGTTTACAACTGGGAAGTGGAGGTGGGACAACATACATGATATAATGATATACCTTAGTGGAATGGGGTTTAATGCTGGCTGCATTCCCAGGCCACTGTGGTGGTGCTTTCAGCAAGGATGCAATAAGGAAACCACCTGGAAAAGCAGTGATTTTCATCATGTCAGGAGTTTGTCCAGGATGTGTGACCTGCCCTGCCCCCAGGTAACTGCAGTACAGGTGGGTACAATGGGCTTTCTGCCTTCTCTGTCACTAAGTGGAGGGGATGGCTGCACCCCCTTCAAGACCAGCTGGTTCGTAGGTGTTAATGAAGGGGGCAGCTCTGCCACAGCTGGAACTAATACTGTGAACTCAACTCCAAACCCTGAGCTCCAAGTGCTGTGGGCAAAGCTAAGGTGTCTGTTGGGAGAAAGCAAATGACATCCAGAGAGACCTGGATATGCTTGAGAGGTGGCCAATGCCAACCTCATGGAATTCACCAAAGCCAAGTGCAAGGTCCTGCACCTGGGTCGGAGCAATCCCAGGCACAGCTACAGGTTGGGCAGAGAATTGATTCAGAGCAGCCCTGCGGAGAAGGACTTGAGGCTGTTGGTAGATGAGAAACTGAGGTCCCTGTTCCTCTTTTTCCTACCAACTCCTGCACTCCCCTGTTCCCTCTGAGCACCACACAGCACGGCTCCCAGGACAGGAGGCTCTCGAGCAGCAGGAGTGCTATTGCACCAGATGCCTCTGGAGTCCATCCAGCTTTACACAGAGAATTGTATCACAGAGCATCCTCACGTGCAGCCTGCACAGAGCTCACTGGCTCCATGGGTTGATCCCTGTGGCTCCATGGCATGCAAAAGGTGCCAAAGTACTTGGTAATAGCAGCAATGGCTGGGCTTATGAAGTAGGGCACCCAAGCCATAACACCACCCTTGTAATGGCAGTACAAGAGCCAGCTGCCATGTGTCTATCTGCAGCTCAGCAAACCCACAGCCTGGACAAACGACCTGTGAGAAGCTGGGATTCTGTGCTATTTCCAAGTACGTGTGTCTGCATCACAGCAACCCGCTCTCCTGCTTGGGTGAGAGGCACCACGGCACGCTCGGTCACCCATCAGGCACTGTCAGTGGAGGGGAAGGCTGCTGCAGGCTGCTCCAAGGGTACGGTGATGCTGTGAGCCCAGGGGAGGGGGAAGAATGGGAAATCATCACTCAAAGGGATCGCGTGAGCTCTGCTATCAATGGAGCCAAACGCCTTCCACAGACCTTCTCCTGCACGCAGACACCAATGGGCCTCAGCTGTGGTTCTTCTTCCAGCCTGTGCTGGTGGCAGATGCCTGCGGGGGGGCTCTGAAGGGTTCAGCTGCATCCGTGTGAAATCCCTGCTGCACACAGGGCTGATGTCTGCATCTGCCTTCCAGTCCTACAGCAGCTCCTTCCCCTCTCCCCCTTCTCCTCTCTAACAAAGACATCCTGGCAAGCACCGCGTTGCTCAGAGCTGCACTTGCCCTGGCTCTGGCTTCACACAGGCCTCTTCCTCTGCCCCCGTTAATTTCCCTGTAAATCGGATCACAATGAAAGGGAAGCGGCAGTGTAATTTGATTGTCCTCTGGGCACAGTGAGGTGCAGGGGATGCTGGCAAGGAGCAGTCCAGCTCATTGAGGCACCTTCTTTATTCCCCTCTATTTTACTTTGGGGGGGGTGTCTCAGCATCAGCTTCCCCTCTCCAGGTCCCTGCTCATGCTGACCAGGAGTGAATCACTGAAGTTTACTGTGCTGCTCCTTGCCCCCATCAGGAGAATGAGATCAGGAGGTCCTCTCTCTGTACAGGCTGTAGGGGTAGGGAATGGGGATTAATGAGGCAATCACTGCACAGAGCTCTGGGATATGAAGTGTTCCCTCATTGTGGCTAGAGGCTGAGGCACACACAACAGCCACCTTGGGCAGGAAGGCACCTCACTGAGGCAAGCACCTCTGTGTCACTGTGCTCTTTTCCCCATGGTAACACGGATTATGGTGCAGTTCTTCCATCAGCAGCTCCGCTGGGATACCTGCTGTCCTGCACAGGGCAGTAGCAGGCAGATGGACAATTGCTACTCTGCTCTGGCTGATGCACGGTCATGGCTTTGGCTGTTTCCTTTTCCCTTGAGGTTTTCCTCAAAGGTCGGCTCTTTTCTTCCCCTTCTTTGCATTCCACTAAATCCTTCTCCAGTTTCTAATCCTCCAGGAAATAGTCACTAACTGGGAGATCACATTAAAGCTGCACTTCCCAGGGAGCTAGGAGCTGGTATGGAAAGCTCAAGGAAGGTGCTGAGCTGGAGTTAAGGGACACTGAGACTTTTCCACTTTGATCTCAGGTGAATTTATCCTCAGCGGCTCTGACACATGAGAGCTCATACATGAGAGATCAGAAGCAGGGGCCTCCTGCATGGAGGTGGAGGACACTGCACGGCCTCCCCTTGCCCAAATGGCTGGAACAAGATAAGGGGGGAGAGTGGGGCAACCTCAACCTTCTCTGCAGGAGGTGGGAAAGGGGGGCTCAGCTCTGTGCTCAGCAATGATCCACTGGGAATGAAGCAAAGGCAGCAGCTGGGGAACAGGGTTGGCAGAGGGAGCCATGGTCAGTATACTGGAAATCCTGCATGGGTAGATGGGATCAACCCATCCTGTGATGAGCTGGGAGGGAAGGGAGGATAAGCAGTGCTGGTCTGCCATAATGCTGCCAGCCTGCCACTGAGATACCAGGGCCTGCTAAAACTCAGTGTTGGTCTGACTTGAGAGGCTTCAAGGAGGAAGAGGGTGCTGCTGCTTCTCCATGCTCAGCTCCTGGGATGAAGAGCAGTGGCAGCTTACCTGGCACAGGAGGGAGGCTTGAGTACATGCCAGCACTGAGAAACTGCTGTGGCAGCTCTGCAGGGAAGGACTGCTGTGCCTGGATGCCTCCTGAAGAAAATCCCAAACTCCATTCCCTATCTTCCCGCTACTCCCAGCCCCTCTGCATGAGCAGGTATTTATTCCCCTCTTGTTACTTGTCCAGCATCTACTTCCTTACGTCTTCTCAAGTTCATCCCATCATCTTCCTCAGTCTTCCTGTGCCTTTTTAGGTCCTAGCCTTCCTTCCAACACCTCTCACTGCAGTGGCAGGGGTTGGAAAGCTGCATCCTAGGTACCTGTAATGAACTGGAAGCCACTGAAAGCAGGGTCACTCTAACTGCTGCCATCACCAGACTTGTTGCTATAAATCACTGCTGTTGATTTACAGGTAACCTGAATTGAAATAGTCACAGGCACAATGTGCAGCATCTGTGGGGACCTCTCAGTAGCCCTTCCACTGCTGCTGGACATTAGAGGACATTCCCTGTATGGGGCGGTAGCTACAATTACAAGCACTTACATTGGGCTGGGTTGTTCTGTGCTCTCTGTGCTGCAGTTCCCATGCTGGGCTTCAGTTCCTCTTCCCCACAGAGACCAAAAGGTCTTGCTGGTGAAATGTTCCTCTTTCGTCACTTTGGGATGCCTGGAGCAGGAAGTGTACGTGCTCCTGACATCCACTCCCCGTGTCCTGCAATCGAATCAATCCCAAGTCACATTTGAGTGTCTCCTGACACAGAGGTATGACACTAATCCACTTGCACAGGAAAAGGCAAATGAAGATAATTGCTTCTGTGTCTCTTTTGAATATGGGAAGAACGTCTATCCGATGGAGAGTCGCTTCCTTACATAGTTCTGATGAATTACTGTTTTCCTTTAAATCCTATACAATAATGATACAAGTCCCTGTGCTTTGAGAGTGTTGGCCCCTGAATGGATGCTGGATCAGATACTTACCGCTGGCCAGTGTCCAGCCTACTGCAGGTTGGCTGGCCCTCAACATCAGGCTGAGATGCACGGGTACAGATCCCCCATGTGAAGAGTGGCCCTCACCTGCCTGGATGAGGCTGCACTTCTGACCAGGAGTGGCAGGAAATTCTTCAGGAATGTGGCCATTCCGAAACCCTGCCAGAAGCAGGCAGAGCAAGGATGCGCCTGGGTCATCAAGTGACTTCATCCACAGTGGGACTGAGCCCCACTTCCCAGCCCTGTGTCTCCTCAGCAGCCAAGCGCTCAAGGCCTCCACGTCCCCTGCTCCTTGGCAGCCCTTCTGGAGTAGTTTGTCCTGGTTTGGAGCTGAATATTCATCTTGCAGCCAGCTCTGCTAACAGGTTAATACCCAACCTGTGTCTGAATCAGATCCCAAGTTCAAACACAACCATCGCCAAGGACGCAGCTGCTGAACTGACAGAATAAGAAAGAGGTGCAAACCAGAATGGCAGGCAAAACCACTCAGACTTTGACACTCGAGGTATTTATAACCCAGGCTATTTACAGTGAGATGTCAAACATCAGTCAAACATGAACAAATAGTTTTGCAACTAAACAAGCAGGAGAAATAATGCCAGCTGAGAGCATGTGTGAGATGCCTCTGAGCTCAGGCACTTGAAGGGTGGCTTACAAAGGATGACCTAAGTTGGATGAACCCAGTACCTTCAATTCCCATGTCACAAGGAACTGCAACATCAGAGAGCCTGAAAAGTGCAACCTGATTTTTGGTGCACATAAGACTAAATCCCATGGCTTTGCCTCCACCTGACCCGCAGGCTGCCCTGCTCTGTCCCTGCTTCTGAGGGGTTTTTCCTCTAAGCAAGCTTTATACAGAACTTGTCACACAGAAGTAAGTCCCTGCTGGGAAAAGCTGGGTATTGACAGGAATCACCATAACCTTGAAAGCTTAAGGAGTAACCCTTTCTGTATATCCTACACATCTCTTTGAGCAGACCAAGCTGAAATACCACGTCTTGTTTTGTTTGCACCCATAGCACTGTTCTCCAGTGCTGTGAGTGCAAACACTAACAAATCCCAGGAAACACACTCAAGCTGGAGGTGAGATACACACATGTAAGCATGTGTGCCTGTGTTTGTGCTTATGCACATTTATATAGATAAGCTATTAAATTCTACCAGGAAGAAATGCATGGCTTGCCTCTAAGAAGTTCTCCTTTGCATGAGAGGCTAGGTGTGGAACACAGTGCCCTTACTGAGGTTGTCTTAGCTCCCATATTTATGCACCACTAAGTTAACTCAAGGCTTGCCTGATTTTAAACCTCATACAAAGTTGTCAGGCACAATACTACAGCTTTGTAACTGTGATTTGCTAGCACTGGAACCTATGGGCTGTCTTGCATCTAAGTAATTTTACTGGCATTTGATGCTAAAATGCATGGTGTTGCTCGTCCTTGCTGATGGTTCATCTGTTCCACATTGAAATATGGACACTGTAATTTCTTGTCTTCATTGTTGATTAACAGGCAACCTCAGAAGGTGGTCACTGGCTGCACCAGTTCTGCTTGGTGCAGCTCCCTGCCTGCAAGGTCTGATGGTAAAGAAGCAGAAGCAAGCCTGCGACCATGCTCTTGGCAACATAGCACAGACTGACAGCCTGGGTACTAGAGCAGCAGGAGGAGGAAAGTGTGTCTGATTTCTTTACAGGATGTGATTTCCATGCTTATCACATGGTGGAAACTGGAATAAATAGAATTAATGAGCTCTTGGGACCATTGCAAACGGTGTCACCAGAAGTTCTTAAGCAGGAGCTGCACTTTCCTACTCAAAAGTGCTATTAAAGGAGTCACCAAGCATGCAAAAAGGGAAATCCTGCTGGTATCCCACACTTTCTCCAACCCATCAAATGCTCACAACCAAAGTATGGATGAGCTTGGAAGCAAAGGTGGGAAGAAAAGTTCAGCTCCCCCACTGGAGAGAGGATGCTCTGGAAAAAATCACTGCTGCCTCTGGAACAGGATTCAGAAGTGATCATAAAGGGACACAGAAACCTGGCAACTATCCAGAGAGGAGCAAGGTGCAGAGCAGGACCCTGTAATCACAGGGTATGCCCATATCTTGGAATATGGGCTGCTGTCCTCCGTGTTATATCGTTCTCAAAGGGGATGACAAATCCCACAAGACTACTGTCGCTTCACTGTCTGATTTCCATGATTCTTACACAGGGACCTGCCTGGTCTGTTTTCAACCTCTAATCCCAGCACATTTTAAGGGAGTGGAATGTGCTGAAGAGCAGTGATGGAGTTGGGAGGACCCAGACCTGAGAGCCCAGCAGCACTGCCAGGTCCTGGAGTTAGACACAAGGAAGATAGAGAACAGTCCCTCTAGGAGGAGAAACTAAATTAAGGCAGTTGCCCAGCAAAAAAAAAGCTGGTAAAGTCCCCAGAGGAAGCATTATTCACTTGGTTATGTGATTTCACTGGATGTCTCCAGCTCTTGGTCATGTTGCTGGTCTCAGGATAAGAAGTTTCCATCTCCCTTGCTGGCCCATGACCAGACTGGGGATTTTGCAGGAATTTTGTAAGGGAAAAAAAGAGTTTAAGCAGATTGATTAAAAATAAGACTAGATGCAGGCATCAGATCAACCATGAGTCCAAACTGCACGGGCTCAGGCTTGAATAGCCTTCGAAATGCAAGTGTTTGTGCACATCACAGCAAAGGCAGCAGTTGGGTGTGAGGTTTGAGTGCACCCTGGTTTTGAGCAGTGCTGCCAGGAGGAGTGCAGCCCATTCCCTTTCCGTGGGACGACCACAGTGGCAGCAAATCATGGGGTGGGAGGAAAAACAGGGAACAGACTTTGCAACAAACCTCAATGCAGGGGGAGCTGTGGAGGTAAAGCTACCTGGAGAAATGACATCAAATAAGAGCTTAAAGACTACAAATGCACAACCTTTGATGCTCCATGGCTCTTGCAGGTAGAGGGGGAAGGCTGGGGATGGACAACCTGGAAGCCATGGGGGAGCCTTTTGTCTCTCCGAGCTGGTCTTTTTCTTGGCACTGTGGAAGTTCAGCAGATCCTTTCCCTGGCACAGGGGAAGGGGTGATGGAGCTGATGTGGTGGGGGTTCAGAAGCATCTGCTGAGCAGACCAGCTTTGAGGAAGAAAGGAGGAGAAGGAAAAGTGAGGGACTGCAGAGCCCTCCCTCCCTGGTGTGTGCTGCTGGTATTGGCAGGCAGCAAGGTAATGTCTTCAGTGGCTTGAAGAGACTGTTAAATAGTGCTAAATGGCTTAAAGTTATCGAGGTGGTTTGGATTCAAGTACAGACTTTCAGTACTTTTACCATTTATATTTGTGACTGATGGGTTTCCCCCTCTGTTATCAGGCTGCGACTTTCTGTGTATTTCTGTGATAAATCATTCACCTTAATTATTGTGCCATTTAGGGAAAAGCAAGGGGCTGGCAGCGAGAGAAGGGTTTGCTATAGTATGCATGTGTATATATATATATATATATTCCATTTTATTCTACTGCAGTGTGAGAGACCCAGGTCACCTGGAGGCAGACTTCAACATAGAAGATGTGTTTTAAAACCAAACCCTGTTGTTAAAGCCAAGTCTCCATGTCCAGAAGGCTGAATTACCAAGAGCAATTCCCACCGCACTGCTCACAACACGTGCACGTGGGATGCTTCTCTTCATAACCATCTCCCACCCTCCAGCATTCACTCACTCAGAGTTATAGCTCTGCCATTTCGGAGCATCAGAAATCCTCCCCAGAAGCTGTTTTCAATGTGTGTGAGTGGTTTTTAACTGAGCATTTGTTTTCAGAAGCAAACAGGCGGCTGCCCCAAGAGAGGCGAATGAATGAACCTCACACAACTCACACTGCCCTCCCATAACTCATTAATGTTCAAAGCCTTTCCGCACCGTGTTGTAAACGTCACCTGTTATTTATGCCACCGCAGCCAAATGTTCCATTTCGGACTGCAAATGAGCACCGAGCTTGAAGAACAAATGAAGATGCTGAGTCCCACCCTGTGTAACCCCTGTTTGCTGCTGCCCTTGGGCGCTGTGCTGCCAGCTGCAGCCGAGGATGGGGACACCAGGGCTGCGTTTGCTGCAGGGCTGTGCCTCATGGAAGCCTTCACGCTGCTGCCGCCGCAGGCTCCATTTCATGAAGCTCAGCTCTGATTGAGAAGTGCTTACTCCTGGTTAACTCCAGCGCTTCGTGGTGCCTGTATGGTTTCCATAGGAAGGAACAGCCAAAGACCCCACTGCTAATGAAGAGCTGAAGTTCAGACACAAAGCAGCAATGTTCTGCAGGTCGTGTATGAAAAATGCCTTTGCCCGTCTGGAGCTGTTGTATTTCTTCAGCACACGGGGGTTTCTCTGACGCTCCTGAAGCTAAGCCACCAGCACATTATAAACCGAAAAGGATTCCATCAAAGCCTGTCTATTCCTCATCAGGGGTGCCCGGGCTTCCTCGCCATGCAAGCCATGTATCATACTCTGGACAGCCAGAAGCCCCGTGCTGCTCTGCCTAAAGCTGTTGAAAAGATCCCTGGGAGCTGTTCCCCAGTGAGGAATGATGCATCTACATACCTTGCCTCACCTCCCAGCGCTTCCAGGCTGGGATGCAGTTGGGATGCAGCAGTCCCAGGCTGTTGGATGTGGCAGCTCACCTCTGTAGCTTGGATGAATGACAAAGTCCCAGCAGAGGAGCTGGATGCTTCGGGTCTGGAGCTGGCACAATCTTGTACTTGCTGGGGATGACACTTTCTGCTAGAAAAGGTAAAACCGAGTCACTCAGAGAGGTAGAAACTGGTGGCTCCCTCCATGGAAATGCTGTGTGCAGACAGACTACTTCAAGCCTGCAATAGTCCATTTGGTACTTCCCAAAACAGGGGTCAGCTACAGCCAAGTAATGGTTACAAGGAAAAATGTTAGCATAAAAATAAGAATATTGGTCTTGAACAAACCTAATTAGATTCCCACAAGCCCACAACCTGTCGTTCTAGGAGAGGTTTATTGGTCTCGAATCCATCTTAGTAGAGACAAGAAGTGAAAGTGGCAACCAATAACGATCATTAAAAACCTTATTATACATAACAAATGTGAATAACAGCAAGTCTGAGAGCTGTGCAAACGAGTCAGCAGTGAGGAAGGAGACAGCTGATGGAGGAAGATAAACCATTAATGAAAAAATCCTGGGTTTAAAGATTAAGGGCAAGAAGGCATTATTTAAGTATATTAAGACCTAATGAAATCCTTGCTGTCATACAGGAGAATAGGATTCAAAGGGACCTCTTGGATCATCAAATCCTCATGCTATTTGTAGTGCCATACTAAATAATCCTCTTCATGGAAATAGTGGTATTTATCTTAAAGCAGTTCTTTTTGGCCTGAGATCCCAAGAGATGGAGGGGAGTGTAGAACCATTTTAGAACCTGATAATTTGGTTGGTTATAACCTCCTTATGATTTCCTACCTAAATTTGTTTGTCAGCATTTCACACCAATTTTCTCTGACAAAAACATCACTTATCAAGTTAAGTAATGTCTCTTCCCTTTGTTAGTCCCTGCAGGTCCAGCGTTAAGGAAGGCAGAGTTGCCAATTGTGATACATGAACATGAGAAATAACCATTGAATATTTATTTTCTGCATTTGGAAAGAAATGGGATGTGATATTTCACAGGGAGAAAGAAATACTTTAATCTCATCAGTAGCAATGGAAGATGTCATATAGCAACCGTTAGAGCAATGTACAGTAGCAGTACCAGAAAATCTGTGTCTGAGGGGCTTCCTGAATCACTGGCAGTGATTTGTAACAAAGACTGAAAGACAAGGGAAGCTACAAAGGACCAGAGAAGTGCTGAAGTTACACTATTGATTAAACAGCATGAACCAGGGCTGTCCTGGGCACTGCTCTTCTGCATGTACAGAAGACTTGATTGCATGTCTCTCTGGTCTCTCCTGCAGACAGACCAAGCGCTTATGCAGCTGGTACAGCCCATCTGTGGCATGCTAATCACATGCTAGCCAGCAGCACACCAACCCCTTCAAACCTTGAGTCCACACTTAAAAGATGCTATTGAGATGACCTGGATTTCCCAAGCCAAACTGGTCTGACGCTAGTCCTAAGCAAAACTAGAGCTAAGCAGGTATGGGAGGCAAATAAAGCATTAATGAATGGTAGCACAGTCAGTGCCAGCTAATGCCAAAACCTATTTTCTTAAAAGCAATCAATGAAACCTCTTATAAAAATGAGATTTCATATTTATGTGATTAAAGTTTCCTTTATAGATTGCTGGAAATCAGAGATGACTATTTGACAGCTTCATGTGCCCTTCCGACTTTAGAAAAAGCAATAAAAAAATCAGTGCAGCCTCTACTGCACTGATGAGATTAAAGACTGGATCACAGATGTCCAAGTAATTGTCAAAGAGAAAGAGCTCAGTAAGTAGTTTTCGTGACAGCCTCAGGTTCAGTCCAGAGAAGATAAAGAACTGACTTTGGTTGTGATCTATAAATACACGCAAGGGCAACAATTTCTAGCAGTAGACACTACTACCATCTACCTAAGATAGATTTGTACAGTGGTGTAGCTAAGACCAACGCTACTGGTCCATACCCGTGCCAGGTAGGAAGAAGAAGAGACTTCAAACAGGGAGCACCTGACCTTTAGACCAGCTCATTAGGCCAACAGTGGATTCACCACTATTCAAAACCCTGGACTGCTGTTTGCCCAGACAAACTCTATGCCGGCAGCCCCTGTGAGAGCTGGTGGCCATCACCAGGCAGCAAGTCCGACTCAGGGGATCTTCATGTGCCTTGCCATTTCGGAAAGGGGCATGGGTGTCTTTCCATCTTAATTGCTTGGGTTTAATTCCACAGGGAGCACTAGTGGTGCCAGCTCACACCACAGGACATGTATTGTTACAAGCTCCCTAGGTGGTGAGCCCCCCAGTTCCCAGAGGACCACAGAGCACCAGCAAGAGCTCTGCACCACAGGCTGGTGTTTCAGCAACTTCATAGAAGTTACCTCAGGAAGGGACAAATCTGCATAACCAGCTCCTTAAGGATCTCAAAAGACTGAGAAGCACAAAATGATGGGACAAGGGGAATTAACTAACAGGCAGACGTGGCTGAGCAGCAATGCCCACAGGACTTCCGAATGAGAACAAATGCTTTCCTGGTAGGATCATCTTGGCCTGCCAAAACCACCAATGCCATCTGGGATCTCGCTGCAGTGCATGGTTGCTGCTTAGTGGATAAGCAGGTTTCTGCTTTTAAAACAACTAGATGCACAAAGGGGTAGTCATAGTAATGGTATCCCGGGCACTATTTCATAAGCCAGTGGTGAAGTAGCATCAGATCAGACCTATGGAGTAAAACGGTTGGTGTTTGGGGTGGGGAGGCTGGCTCAGAGTACCTTTTGGTTAGGAGTGTTTCTAAAGCATGTCTTTGGCCTCCATTTCACGTGAAAGGAATGTGCTTGTGTGCTCCAAGGCTGCTCCACTCTGCCAGCCAAAGCAGGAGATGGAAGGCAACCAGGAAAGTCTCACCAAGAGTGCCCACCTAAACTAAAGTACTGATGCTGAGATGCTCATTCTGCAGTGTGCAGGAGACTAATGGAGATGAATATTTAGGGTTATCAAACTGTGACAAAAATTGCTATCACCATTTTTTTCCTTATGGAGAGGTTGCTTAACAGGAAAAGCTTTTTCTTGCTTCAAGTCATCACAGACGGTCATAGACTTTGTAAGGGTGCCAGACTCTTACATCTGCTGTTAAAGTGAAGGAACTTCTGTTCCTAATCACACCATGGCTGATAAGGAAGGATAATCTTGCTCATTCCCTTTTTTTTCTCTTCACTTAAATGGGTAGCTTGAACAAAATGCATATATATACTACATGGTGTCTTCATATGCCATTGGAAGGAAATATAAATGCCACGAGTACATTCTTTCCTGTGGAGCTGACCCTCTCTGAAAATGCTGAATCTTAGTGTATAGAAGTATCTGGTTTTAATGCAAAATCAGTGTTGGGCATATGCTGCAGAACCTGATCCAAACCTGTGGAAGTTTATGGAAATGTCTTTTATCTTTGATGGCGTTCTGAACAGACTCACAGAGCTGTTTCCCACCATGTGAAGCAGACTGGCTTAGATATACCATGATAATGTTTTCCTAAAATGACCATAAAATTAAGGCGCACAGAGTGGGAGACTCTGTATGAGCAGGGAGCAGAGATCCACCGATCTGTCCTACATAGTTCAGCAAACAAATCACAACATCCGTTAAGGATACAGGGCTCAGTCTACAAAGCTCTAAGCTCTTTGAGGTGATGAAAGCTCCTACCTCTCATTGACTACTTGGAGAGTCAAGCACCACCAAGTGTTAAATCCCAAGGTTTAGTGAGGCAGAGGTCTTTTATTCTACTCTTTCTCCCTCTGGTCATCAATGGCTTTTTGTTTGCTTTCCTCTATTCTGGTTTTCTGCAGGCAGGGAAGGAGAATGACTGCAGTAGGCATGCCCAGACAATTTCAGTTGGCTTATGACATGGCATGAATATGCTGTAATGGCAGGAGTTTGTATTTAACTTCAGAATTTCATTTCAATTCTTGTTCTTTATCTCCCAGTCTCTTCTAATATTCACTGGATGCCAGGAAATGACATGGCAATAGGCACTGATATATTAGGAGGGCATGGTTACTGGCAAAGTAGTGATGATAAAAGGATGACATACTTCTCTTCGCAGTTATAAAAAGACATTTTAGTTATGCAGAAGCAGCACTAAAAACTCTACATCCCCATTAAGGTGCAAACCTTGGGGCTTACAAGGTGCAGGGAAACTTGCAGAGATTGCTTGAGAAATGGCAGCAATGGGTGCTGCAACAGTAGCAGAGGGAGAAAACATCACAAATACAAATGAGATGAGAATAAGTGATACCATCATCACCCATCTGTGTGAGCTTGTCTGTGGCTGTGGTTGTGGCAATAGTAAAAGATCCTAGTTTATCTGATGCCTGTGAGCTAACACTTTGTGTGCATACCAGGTAGCATGACCATGTCCCCTTGCTGTAACTGGCTCCCCATGTGCTGTGGGGATTTGATCCCTTTTCCCACTATAGGTTTTTTATCTTACCTAACTAACACCAGCCAGCACCTTCATTGGCCTTCTCTTCTAGTGGGTCAGTCACAAATGCCCATCTCCCCCTCCATCTTTTTCTAACCTTAGCTGAAAACATCACTGGTTTTCCTTCCCTGCAGTCTCTTAACATCCTTTCTTTGTACACTACTATGTAACATTTAAAGCAGTGCCTGTATTATTTACCTTGCTGAGCATTTTGGGGGTTTGGTTTCCATGAAAGGGGCTATGCAGCATCACTGTGCTGAACTCTGAAATACCACCACCAAGAGTGCCTCTCTGTTGGAACAGCTTTCTACTGCCAAACTGTTCACAGGTTATTCTCAGGTGGTTTTGAAGTCCATAAACACACACATATATGTATATATATGTGTCTATCCATATACTTCCATGTGTCTATGGTATGTGTCAGGAGGATGCAATAACCTGCCAGATAATCTGAAGAGCCTTTGCTCGGCTGCAGCTTTTTGCCCCCTGTGCTGATTACCACACATCCCTGGCTGCTCCATCACCACACCAGACATCAACACACCCAAAGAGCTTTTGTCTGTAGTGCTGCGTCTCAGACCCCAGCCATGGCTTTTCTCCCCTCCACACCCAAATTGGTCACTTTGCCTTGCAGATTAAGCTACAGGTTTGAGATAGCGCCCATGTCCAAAGGATGAAACAAACCACTTAATCCTTTCACAAACCCTCACTTTCCCCTTCAGCCCAAAAGATGTTTGGTTTTCTTTATTTTGGGGGGAGACTGCCTTGTATTTCCACATGCTTCCTGTTCTTCCTACTGATCCACCACGGGACTATGGAGTGCCTCTGGGTGAATTTTCAGTCTCAGGATAAAGGGCTGTTGTGTCATTTATTTATTCTTTGCCTGTGATCTGTTAAGTCTTTCTCTGAATTCTCCCCATGCCACTCCTCTTCCTCTCATTCAGCCATAGGTTTGCAGAGCCTTGGGCTATGCACGCTCTGCGGATCTGTTTTAGTTCCCTGTCAATTATTCCTCCTTGTTTACAGTAATGGCTCATATCACATTTTATTACTGGGGCTCATGTGCCTGTCACATCATTGCTTTCAAAACACTGAATTTATTCTGAAACATGCCTGGTTTTCAGTCTAGCTCCTCACTGTTTCCTAAACCCAGGGCATTTGGTTGTTGGTTTTGCATCTTTTTGCTGGCTGCAGCAGTGTCCGTGTTCCAGGATCATGCTCAAGTTTCTGTGAGAAACATAGAATCAGAGAATAGTTAAGGTTGGAAAGGATCTTAAGATCATCAAGTTCCAACCCCCTGCAAATGTTTTCCTTCTCTTCTCTGACTTCCAAGCTTTTTAGCCACCTCTGCTGCTACATCCTCCCCTTTCCGAGCCTTAAGTGCTGCGCTCCCTCGCTGGCCATTGTGTCCAACACAAAGATGTAATGACTGGGGTGTGTGCAAGCACTTGCAACACTTCAATATTATCTTCTCCTACAGGATATCACAGTTAACCCTGGGCCTCCACTGCCCTTTACAACCATCTCAGTTTCATTTTGAGAGAATTCAGTGCTTGCAGCAGCATGGGATAATATCTCAGCTGCTGTTATGTGCAGGCAGAGAGAGCTGGCTTCCTCTGCCATCACATCCCCGAGATGTCTAGCACTTGACCGCCTGTATCACTGCATGACTGGTGGCAGCTCCGAGCTGGTTTATCCCTCTTGCAGCTCCTCCATGTCAGTATTCCCTTCTGTGAGGCCTGATCTCACCTGTGCAGCTCAATTTCTACAGGATATATGTGATGATTTTAGAAGCACTCCTGCTACCCCCTCACCAGAAGGAGGAAAGCTCATGTTCCTGATGGGCACTTTTTAAAGACCCACCATAGCTGATCTGGGGAGGAGAAGTGGGGAATAGCAGCAATGTACTCCATTTATAATGTAAACAGGATTTAAGACTTCCCCAGATGCTTACACTTTTGCCAACTCCAAATGATAAAGAAGCATGCGTCAGTTCTCAAAATACAAATGTCTTTAAAATCCATGACATTTGAGAACATAAAGTTTGACTGTTTATTCACCCTCTGCATTCTGGGCTTGGAAGCATATTTAATAGAACCTTCCTTTTTCTTTAAGAATAGAAGCTTTTACCTCAGATGCTGGAGCATGGAAAATGTGAGCTATCCACACTGGTTAGAGCTCAGGAATGGCTCAGTGCTGCAGGGACTTGGGCAAAACTGAATTTTACTATTGCAGGGGTTAGGGTCTTGGAAAAAAGAACAGAGGAAAAAGGAGACATCTGGGAGGAAGAAGTAGGATAAACCCTCTGAGAGACGTGTTTCTTGCTGCTAAGAAGAGAGGGTGCCTATTTTTACCTCCAAGACTTGCTGTTCCCCACCAGTTCCAAAGACTCAGGCTCTTCTTTCAGCAGCACCATGTAACTTGGCTTTCCATGGCTTAGGCAAAGCAGGCTGAGAAAACATGGTTTTGCTACCTCCATGAGTCTCCCGTCTGAGGTGACAATGTCTTCTCAATGTCTTCTCTGCAAGTGTGTATCTTCCCCACTCAGGAGAGTGGGAGTTCCATTGAGTGGGATCACAAGCCACAAGATTGGGAAAGGTGTTTCAAAACCTCCTTCGTGTTCCTGAAGTTGGAGGGCAGATCCTCATACTCCTATGTTGTTGTGCAAAATGGACAACTAGACACAGACATGGACAATTAGACAGAAGTGGTGGACTCAGGTGGTCTTAAGAAGGGACAAATAAAAACTCTGGGGAACTTGTAACTGTGATGAATCCTCTGCACAACAGCAGGTTAATAGATGCTGTCTGCTAACAGCAGATAAGAGACCTCACAAGGAAGAGTCTGTGACACTGAGGAACAGACCTGTAGACCATTCTCAGCTATACTGAAACAACTGATGGCAACAGAACAACCAAAGTTTCCCACTTTAATTGATGTCAGGCAACTGTTGTATAACCTCTGGTGCTGTATAGCTCCACCAAAAGCATGATGCTGGCCTGCAGCCTGAGTTGGAGGGATTTCTAGCACTCCACAGGATCTCACTAGTTGTGTCTCATAGAACTGAGAAAGCTGGCTCTGAACTGCTTCTGTACTCTATACACCAGTGTGGCCACTCTGAGGCAGATTTTAGAGGTTTCAACAGCAGCCTGCTGCTCTCAATGAACTTGGAACAATTCTATACCCTTTCTGTGCCCCAGTTTGCCTTTTCTAAGATATAACAATAATGATAATCACTTATTACAGAGGGGGTGTTGAGGACATTAGCTCATATTAATAAAGTGGTTGGATACCCTTCAGTTACTACAGGAAAGACATGCAGAGCATTTTGTTTTACTGTAGTCATATGAAGATGTAAGCACATAACTATTTTCCACTGGAGAGCACAATACCTTGGGAAATAGCACGTAGGAAGCAATGAGACAAGTCACAAAACAAAACTATGAAGCAACCACTGAAGACACAGAAAGCTTGAATGTAGACTACTACCCAGTGCAGCACAACAGAATGTAAGCTGGGTAACCAGCTGAATCATCCCAACTGCTGACGATTACTTATGAGCATTCCTGAAACAGAAGTGTGACCCTCAATGTTTTCTGTCAGGAAAGAGTATAAAACTACTTCTCCTTTCAAGAAAAGAGATGTCTTCCTCTCTATACAGGTAATGGAAGACAGGGAACTAGAATGCAAAGGACAGTACATCAATAGCTAACAAACAGGAATTAATGAAGTAGTTGTTGTGTAAGCAGCTACGGCAAAATAGGGTGATAAATAGCAAGCAACTGGGGCTTATAATGAACATGGCAAGCCAACTTAGTTATATTCTTTGACAGGCTAACAAGCCTAGTGGACATAAAATACTTCACAGTAGCTTTTTGTATAGTTCCCTGAGATGTCTTTATATGAGGATTACTGAAACCTGAATGGTACTTCTCAAACCCTTGCTCTTCCCGTGTGTGCCAAATGCAGTGTTCTGCAGCCAACACACAGTCATTTTAAACTACACGACTGTTTTAACGATGTTTTCTCAATCTACAAGCTTACTAAAGCCACTGAATGAAAAGTGGATTAAACCATATCCTTTTTCATAAGAAGGATTTGAATCTTAAATGTCAATGTTCCAGAAGCGCTCAAAACCACAGCTATGCATGTTCTGCTATTAGAGCAGCCAGCAGAGGTATGCACATAATCTTGGTTTATTTTGCCATTGGATCGTAGTTGGCAGTTTGGGGGAGGTGGAAAAATCGCTGGAGCTGTGAACAGATGCCCTCGTCCAAATTCATCAAGAGGCTACTGCCCAAAGGTTCACCCTCCTTGCTTCCTTTCTTCTTGCTGCCCAGGACACGACTTGCTTCCTGATCTCTCATGCTGGGAGGTGACATTGTCCATGCACCTTTACTTCTTTCAGCCAGCATGGGAGAGGATCTTTCCCTGGCCGCCTTTGTAATACACTTTCAGACAACCAGCAAGGGGACTGCAAGAGGCAGTGTATAGAGAATGGTGTAAATCTAAGTAATGCCATGCCATCTCAGACAGTCTCTGAAGAGATTACAGAGCTCTGTTTGAAACACAGAGGTCAGTACATCGGTATTACTACAGTAACAGGTATTTGTTCCCTGTCTCCTGGTTTTAGGTCTATAAACACCATGGATTTATAGCACAAGGACTTTGTTAGTATCACTGCTAGGAACTAAAAACATGAGCCACGTGTGGCATGACATGGATCAGATACATGTTAACTCAGAGGTACTAGAAAATTCATGAGCCTCACTATTGCTTGCTACTGGAGGAGGACAAAAAGCCATCTTCTCAGGAGAGGTCACACAAGAACAGTTTGGTCCATTTCTCCTGAGAAGGTGTGAAGCAAATGATTGAACTCTATCTCCTACTAGTTTCTGCTCTCAGTTTCGCTCTATATGACTTTGTACTCTATGAGTCCTCTCTTATCTTTAGGTTGAACAATAAGGAAACAAGCAAAGCTATTCCTATAGGAGTTGAAAACAGAGTGTCTACTATAGGAATGTCAAGTGGGAGACAAAACAGTTGATACATCTGCTTTATATAAAACCTGGTGAAAAATAGCCAAACACCCAGGTGAAGTGTTAGAGGTGAAGGATTAAACAAGGTCTCTTGTTATGCCCAGGCAACCCTCCTCAGCTTGAGAACAGACTGTACAGAGCCTAACCATAGGCATACCATAACCATAGGATAGCAAGATCCTGCAGGTATGTGAGCATAGCAGGATAGTGAGATGGAAGCATGTACATAACTCCAGAGGGTGAGAATACACAAAGTGCAAGCTAGAAGAATGAACTGGAATCAATAAATTGAAGTTAACCCCAATAAGTATAAAGGAAGAGATGAATAAACATGAGTACAGAGAAATGGACAGATCACAGGAAAGAGTCATAGTCAAGGGGGACTTGGTAGATGTGGCTGGTACAACTGCACAAAATGCTTTATCAAATGGATATTTGTATGATTTCAAGCAAGTAATGTAGCTGGAGAGTATCGAAGCATGTTTTGGTCAGCACAATTCAAAAAATACATAAGCTAAATGGATGGAAATGAGATGAAATAATACACAAATCAGCAAATCTGGGCCCATTTTGTTTGTAAAACACCTCAACCCAACACTCAGTGTGAGGTATCCTTAATGCTGCACTGCATCCCCACCTGTGTACATGCCATAAAGGCTGGTGGAGGCCTTTCATTCTCCAGTCCCAGCTCTGTTGGCCCAGATAGTGACTCACCTCACATGTTTCAGATCAGCTCCTTTTGAGGAGAGAAGGTGTGTCCCACAGCTCTGCAGAAGATGAATCTGTTCTGCCTGCAAGGCAGGCCTTAATTACTAAGTACAAACTGTTATTTGGTGTTAAAGTGCTGGGAGAAGATAAATGAAAGAAGAGGAAATATTCAGCAACTGCTGAAAAGTACCTGCAACATCCAGACACAAGGAGGTATCTCATTAATTACTTGCTTTAGTCCCCTTTGGGCGCAGAAGACAGCAGCAACAGAATTACTTTTGCTTGCAGCTGTGGGTTCTGGTTTGACCAAGAGATGTGTTTTCTATTTATACCTTAATGTTTCTTGATGCATTTCTTTTTGGAGTGGGAATTAACTGCCTACAATTTACCTAGGAGCCTTTACTTCGATCCACGTGTCAATCACTCTCATTTCACAGTGTCTCAAATACAGCAGCAGAAATAAGACTCCTAAGAACAGAGCAATCCTTCCAGCATAGACCAAGCCATTCAGGACTACAGCTGTTAAAAGCCAGCACAAGGAGGTATGTGACATTCAGCATTTGAATTCTACCCCAAAAAGTACACTGAAGTAGCAGTAGCAGTCGCTGGACTGAATTCCAGAGAAAGATCTCTCCTCCTAGAGAGCAGCTTTGTCATTCTTTGTCATTCCCTTGGCCATTACTTTCTATTATAAATCTTGAAGAAATCTCAGAGAAAAATAATAGAAATTAGTGAGGGTTTGAGTTACTAAGGAGCAAACCAGTATTTTTCCACAGGAAGGTACTTAAGACTGGCAAGGGGCTGCAACTTATGATATCACCTCCTAACCCCAGTTAAAATGCACAACCAGAGCTGTCAGGCAGTGCCTTATGAGAGCAGGAGAGGACTGAAGTCTGAACTTAGGTCTGAACTTCCTGAACTTTGAAGGATTCTATGGGCCTAGGGACTTGTTTCAGAACTGTTCCTTCTTGGACAGAGTTTGTCACTCTCTTAAAAATAGCTTAGCCCTAAGAATCATCCACTTCCATACATGGCGGGAGGGTCAGGAGGGATCATCGGTAATTGTAATCCTCTGGGTGATCTTGGGCTAGGACCCAGCATGCAGGTTTGCCTGTGCTCCTTCCCACCTCATCCCCCAGAATAATGGACCACATGACAGAGTATATGGTCACCTCTCCATCGTGCTTTGTCACCACTACCCATGATCCTGGCAGTTTATATTTATCCAGGGAGAGAGGAGGCAAAACAATAAAACCAGAAGGAAAGATGGAGGAGTGGATGAGAAACTGGCAATTTCTATAACTGTAAAGCCTGGCAGGCTTTGGTTTTATGGCATCGTGGTGGATGGCTGCATAATGAAGAGCTGGCTTCTGTTGTTAGCAATGCTATCAGCAATTTCCCATCCAGCTGGGAAAGATTTTCTTGTTAATACACATCATGATTTTAATAGCATGTGTGTAGGTGGTGAAGAATTGGGTTTTTTTAAACTTTATAATCAAGGTGAGAGGAGGCAGGCACAGTACATGAGAGAAACATGCAGTGTCAAAATACTCTCATCTATTATCCCCCAGGTCACACTGGCAGATCCTTCCCACCTCCCACCTACTGACTGGTCTTGAAGTTGAAAACTGCACCCTGCTCTGAGCACTTTGCTTTCTTGGTTTATTTAGTGTAAAACCGGAGCTAAAGCTGGAGAGGAAGTACTGCTGAGTGTATCTGTTCATCTTGGAGCTTGAATGTGATTGTGCACACTTTGTAGACAAAAAATATCTACAGGCAGACCTCTGTGTAAACTGTGCCTACAGAAGAGAATATAAACAGTGTTTGCTTTGTACAAAATGAAGAGGAATGTGCAAAAAAGCACATCAAAGACAAGGCAATTAGTAGTTTTACTGTCAATACATGTTAATAGAAAACTGGAGCTTTGCACTCTAGTAACTTGGGTTTAAAGCACAGCCTGTGTTATCCCCTCAAGCATGATTTTACTCTACCCTAATGACAGGGAGCACAGCTCCAGTGCTGCTCTTTGCACTTTGCCCAGTGGCTGCTCCCCTGTCCCTGCTGTGCGCTCCTGCAGCTTTCTCTGCGTTAGCTCTAAGCTCTAGAGGCTGTGCAACTGTGGGATGAGCTGAGTGAACAAGCTGATCTGTCAGAAAACTGACACAGCCAAAGAAGCAGATAGTTTCAGTATGCTGATGTGATGCCTGTGACCTTGCAAGATCTTATACAAGGGATGGAGCAAACGCAAGGGAGAGACGGATGGTGTAAAGTAAGATTAGGTCAGGCAAGGACTGTCCCGAGTGGTCATACATGATTCAACTTAGAGACACTCAGAGCAGGAGCCTTGTGGTGGTGGTTCCATAGCTTTGGCCCTAAAACTTTTTCCCTCTGCAGGCTCACTGAGGGTAAGTTCAACTACAGTCAACCACCACTATACTGACAAACACAGCATTGACTGGTGTCGGTGTCCTGTCCAAAATAAGCTACCATCTCAACTTTTGTCTAACATAGTTTTGGGGCTAGCTGGCTGTCAATTTAAATTCAGTATGGCCAAACCAGAAAGCTGATTTTGGGTTTTTTCCCTTCTCCTTCTATTTAGGGTTTTTTTTTTCTTCTCCTTCTCTATTACTCCCTCTTCCCAAAAACATTGAAAGCCTATGCCCTCCTCCTAAGATCTATTCTCAAATAGCTTTCTCTCAAGTCTCTCACCCCAGTTCTGTTTAAGTTCTGCTGGTTCCCATTATGTATTATTCTAAAATTCAGCCTGTCCTGTTCTTTGACCCAACAACATAGAATCATAGAATAGTTAGGGTTGGAAACGACCTTACGATCATCTCGTTCCAAACCCCAGCATCTCTCATACCTTTTCAGTTTATCAGCTCCTGCTTGCCATAGGGCAGTGAGAACAGAGATTTTACTACATTCTTACCACATTAGTATCTTTCTACTTACCAGCCAGAGCAGGTTGCATGGCAGAAGAAGTAAGTGAGGCCCAAACAAGATGTTTCAAAAAATATCTGTGATGCAGCCAGACAAAAAGCATGAGAGCATCCAGCTTCAGGACGTCTGTATCTGTGAGTGACACCAGGCAAAACCTACCGCTCAGTATGGTTTTTGCTTTTATGTTGTCAAAGCTTATTTAAAATTAATACAAGTAATATTTTTATCTCAGCATGACAGCAAGGGATTGTAAATGGGGTATTTTGTACTTAAAAGTGATTTTAATGTAGTATCAGGAAGATTGTGATAAAGCACCTTACCTATCTCCCAGTATTTCATGTGTAATTGTTCCTCGAAGTTGGAGAAACTTCAAAAGCACATTGGGGTGAGCTTAATTGAGCCATCTTTCCTGAGGTAAATGAGCATCTCTTCCAGGAACAATTCTGTGAGGTAAGATTCTCCCAGAGCTCAGTGAACAGTCTTAGGGGATTTCCTTGCTGGATGAGTCTAGTGTGGAGGCTGTGAGCAAATGCCTTAGAGGAAGCTAGAACAGAATAGCCGCTTAAGAAGATTAATGACTGGATTCTTTAAAAGCTACTTATAAGAGAGGTGATCTCCTATGTGTGAGTTAAAGACAATTAATTTAAGTGGGTCAATTAGCCTGTCAAATACAACATGCATCCAGAGTTCAAGCTTTTATGTATTTACATCAGAAATAGTAAAATCAAGGGAGAGGGAAAACCTACTTGAATCATACAGGGTGGATGAAAAATACGAGTTAGTGAAGAGGTAGAATACTTCCTTCTGCTTCCATGAGTCCCACACTTGTGAACAGGTAAATGCCGAAGTGTTGGGTCCTGTCATGGGTGTACATCACAGCAACCACCTGCATCTGCAGTGTCCTTTAGTGTAACAGAGCAAACTACAGAGCCAGCAAAATGTGCAACCCAACACTGACACAAAAACATTTCTTGAGTAGAGGAGTCAAATCCCAACTATGTGAGCAAAGAGTAGCATGAGAATAAAAAAACTTAAAATACTGAGGTTTTTCCTAAGGATGCAGCACAGATTGAATTGTAACACAAATCCCTGGAAAGAAAAGACAAATCCACCTTGATAGAATCAGTTTTGGTGAGCCTAAACTGAATGCAGTGATCAAAATACCAAGTGAGTCAGTTATGTGATATAAAGAATAGACTGATGAGAACTAGAAACCTTTGTTCTATCAGTCACTCGAAATGCATTTCATTCCTAATGTGTCTAGAATCTGCACAAGCATCAGTGTATGTAAATTCAGAGATGAAAGCAATAATTCATACTGGTAGGAAAGCATAATGCATTCCTAGTACGAATGCCAATCATCTTCCATAGGTTATATTGCTGAGCAACGAATGGGAAGTGTATGTGCACCTGATCAAAACTGAACAATTCAGAAGCCACACAATCCATAAAATGTCTGGGGAACTTCATGTTCAAAATGAGAGAAAAGTTGTGGTTTACACCTTGTCTGTAAGCCCACGGCAGAAGCAAGGTAGAGCTGGGATGCTGTGTTCGTGTTAACCAAGAATGGAATGTTTAAGACATGCTTCCCCCCGATTTGTCAAGAAATGCTGGGCTCATAAGGTCAGAATCTGTGCTATCTGGGGGACAAAAGTAAGGAGCCTTTGATGGATCACCCAGACTCCTACAGTCCAGGCACCACGATGCAAACTTAAATACCTGATAGATTAGTATCTGCATCTGTTATACCCATTCACCTTCAAACCTGCCAAGAGGTGAAACAAATGACTAAAATACGTGACAAATGAGTGAAAGGGAGCGTACTTTGGTCTGGGTGCATGTTATTTAACAACTGACAGATTTTTAGTGTTAGCCTTTAGACCAGGATTTATTGTTTGAGTTACTTTAGAGAAATGAGAAAATAATTCTCAGAAATACAGAAAAATGAATTCTAGTATGAAGAAGCTATCAAAATGTTCCATATGATTTATCAGCCTGAAAACTTTCCTAGCACGGGAGCCATAGATAAAACATGATCTTCCTTGTGGATAGAGATGAGCACGATGTGACGTACGTGAGTGGGCTATGCAGTTATTTGCTAGTCACAATTAGCAGAACAATAGAGAAAGATTCTTAAATTCTTTTCCTGGATTTGGGCAATAAAGCATGGCTTTATGACACAGATAGGATAAGCAAGCACATCCATCTGGTTTATCCCACCTTGAAGGCAGATTTGAATTTGCAATATGGGAGCACGGTCTCTACCACATAATTCAGAAAATTCCTCCTGCAGCATCCTGGGAAACTCATTTGGTTCAGTGGTCATCACACAAAGCTTGAGACATAGGACAGCTGTGTTTAATTCTCTACTGACAAAGGCATCAAACTGGCCAAGGTTAGGATAGATTTTTGGCCAATATTAAGCTCTCCCTCACATATAGACTTGCTAACTCACTAACTTAATCTCTCAGCCCACCCAAGTGGCCAGTAGCTCCTGTCCAAGCTTGAGAACCTGATGTGAATTAGGTTCAGAGGTGGAGCTTGGTGGCCAACTTGTCCTTTTCTTGCCAAGATCATGGGACTTACCCCATGCTTCAGTTCTGCAGGGCGGTTGCCTATCCCAGGACCTGTGCCACAGCCTCCTGCTTCAGCTTTCTAGGTTCTGTGTCTCCCTTCTGTCACTCAGATTGAAAGGTTCTCATACTCATCCCTAAATGTCAGTTCAAACAGACCCTTCCTCATATTTAGATTCAGTCCTCCAGCAGAACCAATGGATTACATTTCCCTCACTCAGTCATGTGGTCTGGAGATACATGGTGTATGTGACAGGGTGGTCAGACTTTGGGGAACAGAAACAGGACCACTTAAGCAGGTAAGGTGAGAACAGATATCTTTTCCTACAGCAGAAATGAGAAACCTTGCTCAGTAAGAAGAAATGGAAACAGCCACCAGTGTGATGAGACAAGGAATCAGGGCATCCTGGCTCTTACTTTATTTCTCCTTAGAAGAGAATATTCTCTGGTCAGCTTTTGCTTGAGATGCCTTATTGTGGGAGTAGAGCGGAACAGGGAGACCGGCGCAACCGAGCTGCAGACTGTCCCTCAAAATGGAATAAACCTGAGTTCTCTGGGGTTTTTTAAATGAAAGAAGTGAAGCTGGAGTTGAACAGACCTGAGTCACTGGCAGATCCCTTATAAAGGACAGGAGCGGAGACAGATATTTTGGACTAGTTTGAGTCAATGGGAAAACTTGAATGAGCATGTCAGGTTTAGAACATAGCTCTTGCACAAATAAAATGCAAGCAATATTCTGAAAAAATGACTTTTCTAATTTCAAAGCAGACATCTCTTATGTTAATTTACATTTAGACATTTATTACAATACATTTCAAATATTTAAACATTTATTACAATGTATTTACAAATATTTTAACACTGGTTTGAGCTTCTGAACTGGAAAACAAATGATTCCTGTCGCCCTAATTAAAATATTGCTCTGATTATACACTAAAGAGTTAAGCTCAAATTCGGGCTATGGTGCATAGTGGGCATTTTCATTTCCTTCAGTGCTTGAAGAAATAGCCATTTATAGGATTACACACAGCATACAAACTGCAGAGGGACAGGCTTTACATTCAGCATTGTATTGCAGATCAGCACTGCACTAACTTGGCTGGAAAAGCACTTTGCAAATATCCACTACCTGAAGGATGCGGATGGGATAGCTCCTGAGACAATTCAATTCAGTCCAAGCCAATACAGGCACTACATACCATATCCCTGTTTGATATATCACACTGGCATAAAGAAAATCCCTGCCTGAAAGACAGACCAAGGGCTGAGGAATAATGCAGCTGTCATTCCTGGCATGAAGAAACATTTTTTTAACTTCCAGGACTGATTGGATTTTCCCTGCTAACATTTCTGCCAGACTTCCTTTCAAAGAAGCGTTGAGACTAGGATGGAATATTTCATAGGATACTTGCAGAGAAGACATAACAGTCCAATCTGCCTTCAACTTGTTCTTAAATTAAGATTAAAGGGGGGAAAAAAGCATGATGAAGGGAGGGTGGGAAGGAAGGCATAAGAGCCGTTGCAGTGATCAAATTCACCCATGGACTAGCTCAGCCTGACGTAATCCTTAGGAAGCTGATGTGGTGGTTTCCAGTCCTGTGATAAAGGATCTGGCTGCAGTCAGGATGTGGCCCTGGTTTGGGGGATGGCTTAGGGGAGTGATGCCACAGAGTATTGGCTAGCTTTTTGTCACAGACTTCAAAAAAGGGTTGAAAGTCAGACTGCAGGTAGCATTTCTTCACTGGAGCCTTCTGTTGAGGATGTTTGTTATGAAGTATTGCTTAGGCCAGAAGAGACAAGGGTATTGGTCTTGCAGGTCAATAGTAACGTATTTACAGAACATCTCAATTGTTAAAAATGAAAGATGCAGACATAAATCTGAAAGCTTATAATGACAGAAGGACTGAAATACTGAAACGTGGGCCCCATCTTCCCTTTGCTCTTCTCCTTTTCTCTCTTTGCTTTCATCTTACCAACTCTTTTATGCAAATATCTACACTAAATTTAAGGCTATCTATATGAAATGTCAGTCACCTGCTCTTGAACCAAGGTTACAGCAGGTCTAGACTTTTCTATGAAGACTTTTCTGCACAGAGACCAAGGATGTGATATCTGATGTTTTGTGAACTGACACATTATATTTTTGGTTCCTATGATTCATCAGACTAGTTTGAGTGAATGAACCTTTTTACCCTATAATTTAAAATGAAGGATATTGAAGGGCAGCTGAAATTTTCCCCAACCAAAAACCAGTCTCTTTTTCTGTGCCTATTGGAAGAACACCCCCCCAAATGCAAACTGTGCTGATGGCTTTTCTATAAAGCAAGTTTAGACCCATTGAATTTATTCTTTTCTCTTTTTTTCCCTAACTCTTTATGCTTTTATTTTATACTCTCCTGTAAGTGCAATATGAATTCAAAGATTACGTTTCAAGCTTTCAAGACTGTGTGGGTTTGAAAGCAACCAAGACAAGTAGCCCAGTCCTAACTGAGACCTTTGTTAGTGCAGAATCTAGTAAAATGAACTAACAATTTGGAATACATTAGCTGTCATTTCAAATGCCAGTGATAATTTGCAAAACACTCAGAGCAGGAATGGGAAACGTCAAATTTGTGGCAAAGCTGACAACAAAAAGAATATTCACTGTGAATTACACTCTTCCTGACTTGCTAAAGCTCTTACTGATTCTGCTTTAATAAAGGATCTTCTTCTCTCAAGGGATTTAAATACAGTAGCTTATCTAACATGCTCAACTAATGCTTTAAGTTCTTTATCTGAAAACTTATCCTTGATGACTTGGAAATCTGCAATCTTTTGCTAATGTGTCTGGGAGGGTGATTGGTCAGTTTGGTATTCTGGCTATGTATTACCTGTGTAGGTACATATTTGGGCTAGGACCACTAGCCTTTTTTTCTGTTGAAAGGCTAGCGGCTATTCCATTTTCATAGCTGTCTTTTTTCTGAAAGCTGTTCTGAGAACTAATAACAACTGACTTTGAAAAGGCATTGGTTCCTGCTGTTCTGCAGCCTCTAGAGAAGATGAAAATGTTCCGAATGGAAAAAGCATCAATGAAAATATGTTGAAAAAACTTCAGGAAAGGTGTGTATTGATCAAAAGTCAGACGTAAGCTTGGTGGAAATTAAAAGTCCAGAGTAAGAAAATAACAACTCTCCTTTCCAACAGTCTGTGGCAGTTACTAAAAATGTTTTAATGAACTATTACACCTTTAGATATATTTGATGTGCACAGGCTGGACTGCAAACCTGGGTCATTATAAGTTCAAATAGCCTGACTCACAGCAGGACCTGGGACAGCCAGACTGTTTTGTCTAATCCTCTCTAAAGGGGTAAGAGGTGAAATGGGTAACTAAGCTATGTGACAGACAATGGTCTATAAAATGAAGTGTGAAAAAAAAAAGGCTCAAGAGGGAAAACTAGAAAACTGTGCATGGAATACAATGCAACCTGGCTGCAGAGATAAGACCAGAAAGTCAGCCTGAGAACTACAGTGAAGGCTGACAAGAAATCTGTGGTGACGTGGCATATGGCATATATTAACTACCCTAGTATTCGCTGAGCATCTTAGACCAGTTTTGTGTCCCAGATAAGGCCCCACATCATCATGACTAGAACTCAAGTTATCTCAAGTAGATGTACAGAGTTTTCCATATTTGCCTATAGTAAAGATACGGCAAGCAACTGCTGTGCAAATAATAATCACTGAGGCTTTAACTCTCCTGTGACTTCTGTTACAGCCTGTATCCCACTACCTGTTAGAAAAAGACCCCTGCTTCCAGAACAAACGTATCTAGATTGAGTCCTACCTTAGCTTTAGGAGAACCCTCTGCAAGAAATACATTGTTCTGCTGCAACAGGACAGTCTAAATTCTATGCCGCTGACTACTGTTTAGGTGGCTTGCGATAGTTCTTCACTGATATGCAGCCCTTCCTGGGTAGGGCATATATTTAGAATATAACTCAATAGGCCAACATTGTGAGGAAGTTATAGTGCATGCCTGAGCTGAATTAACAAAAGCGAGACTACCCTCATCTTTCTGTCCAAGGCTTACAGCTCTGCTTTTTTTTGCACTGACTTTGGTGCTTGCCTCACCCTGTGCAGAGCTAATCCAGATCACTAACCCAAGCAAATACTATTGACTTTCCTGGGAAATTCTTTTACTGCTTAAGGGTCAAGGGGCAAAACCCCCCAGCGCTCAAGTGGATGCAGGACCTTTCTTTTCAACAGCATCAAGAACAGATCACCTCAAGCTGTAATAGGTAACTCTATACATGGGCTAATTTACATGTGTACTTGGTCCACTGTGCAAAATGGAGTTCTTATTACAAAATTACATTCAGATTTGTACAGACACATCCCACCTCGTCACAGCTTCTTCATTATGAAATCTGGTCTCCGAGCATGCAAAAAAGACCTAATTTTTATGGTAAATATTTATATCCTGTACTCATGAGAGAAAAAAAGTATTAATATTACATGAGGATGCTGAATTATTTTCCAGCCATTGACACCTATGGAGGATGAAAATGGCACTGCTGTTTTTCAATCAGCAGTCTCTGTGGCACCTGAGTATCCAAAGAGCCTAAAACAGTAGGAGACTTCCAGCCTTCTAATGTTAATTTTTAACAGCTCTCTGTACAGCTACAAATTTGAAGGGACAAAGGAAACCTCATGTTATTCCAAGAATCAAGCAGAATGACCAAGGTAGTAACAGATCTGGCATCCTAAGTAAACCTAGACAAAACAGTGATGTTATGTGAATTAAAGCAGTCGTGCTATGTGTGATCCAATCAATAAGGAGTTAAAGGGTAGGAATATAATGAAAGCAAGTCCACATGGCTTTATGGAAACAAGTCTTGACAAGCAGGCCTGACTTCAATTTTTGATGAGATTACAGGTTTGTTTGATCAAGGTAACCACATGGATGTGATAGACTTGGACCTTCCTAATGAATTTGATTTAGTACTGCTTGACATTTTGATTAAAACATTAGGATTATATAGCCTTAATAAAACACATTAAATAGATTAAGATCTGGCTAATTGATAGAGTTCAGCAAGCTGTTCTAACCAGATACTCAGCACTGACTGGGGATATTTTTAGTGGGGCTCTGCAGGCAGGAACACTATGCTTGCTGCCATTTGATGTTCTGGAATTAGACAGAAACACGGATAGTATTGGCAAATGTCCCAAAGCCTAATGAGATGGGAAGCTATGGTAAGTCACAGTTTTGCCTGCATTGGCATATATGCGTTGCTGGGGTTTGATTGTGTCCTTTCTCTTCAGTTGTGCACAACCAGAGGTTCTCCTGCAGGGTACAGCTCCAAGGCTGTGGTCTAGTCAGCTGCTGGTGAGCATACAATGATTTCTCTCAAGGGTCATCAATCTTAACTACTGATTCAGGTATTAGCAAAAGGAATAGTATGAATCATTTAAAAAGTGCGAACTGTGAAACCACCATTTATTGCACACCTCTACATGTCTTTATTTAAACAGCCAAGAGTATGAGCCTGAGATTAAAGTATGTTTGCTACTTTACAAAGTCAGGATATTCTAGCCCACTCACTGAAGCAGAATTTGCTATAATAAAGCCAAGAAACAATTAACCAAACAAGAAAGCCAGATGAGGTAAGCAAAAAACACCCAAGAGGGAACTGACCAGAACACTAATGATCAGCCATATACAAAGCATATACAATCTACTACTATCACTTTCTGGTCAGGTGATGTAAGCACATCTTTCCTGATTCTCCATTTTCTTGGTCAGCTCTTGAATCAGACTGAGATTAGACAATGATGAATTAATGTTAGTCTCCTTTGCTAGGTTTGATTCTGACCAATCCTTTTATGTTACTACACATAGTAACAAGCTTACCTAAGCAAAAATCAAAATGAGAGTTCATACTGGTTTGTATGATGTAGACTGTTAAAGACACTCTCTTTCTCAGAAAAATCTTGCTAGCAAACTGTTACCCTTTTAACATTTGGTTTCTGTTTGACTTTGAAGAATAAGATTACTGCTAAATACAAAAGATTAAACACTGAAGAATATACTCTCTCCTTACTGGATAGTAAAGATAACTAGATGATCTTAAGGTCTTTTCCAACCCTAACTATTCTATGATTCTGTATTATTTTGGATAAAATACAGATTCAGATACCTATATCCCACAGTACATTGGGATGCCTTATTTCATCTGTTATACATCAATTTAACATCTAAAAATCTTTCCACATTTTCATCATTTTACAAACCCTTTAAAACTCTTGGTGTCAAAACTGTGCAATCTCAGAGGTGTCCTACTAAACATCAGTAACATCCCAAACACAGTGTAAAACAGCATCTCAATGCATCACCTGTTTACTGTTTTTTTTCTCCACAAAATAAAAAGCAAGTGTCTTTTTTTATGTCAAACCCAAACCATTCCTTTTTCTTTTTTCTAATAACAAAACTCCTCACCAGCTGTATCATTCAGTGGGAGCCCTTTCTGTGCATGCCATCACTGTTATTGAGTTTTCCTACATCCTCCACTGTCCTGTCTCCCACGCCACCACTCTCATTTCCATCGCTCTGCCTCTGCTCTGGACTTGCGTTCAGCTTAGAGAAAACTTTTCACAAGGGACCTTCATGCCTCACATGCACAAGTATTTTTACCCAAGTATGTATCTCCTCTGGTGTTTCTAAACAGGACTGCTCAATGTTTCATTGGGCAGTATCTGGTTTTGGGTTTTGTATTTGCCCTTTTGGATACTCTGATGTAGTATCTAATCCCCAATACCCAGCTCCTCATACCGATTCTCAGAAAGATGGATATTGGTGATATTCCAAAAATGTATGCATCTTATTCCACTTCCAAAGGCTTTTTATCATTCTTCTAATTTCGGTCCTTCCTTCAGTTAAAACTAACCATCTTATCTCTGTTCTCCCTAGAACTGTGGAACTATCTTCCTCTAGCATCCTCTGACTCCTACTCCAATCCCTTTTTCTCCACATCTGTCCATGACATTTTCTTCATCTTAATTACTTCATTTTTAACCTTACACCATTTTAGTCAGTTCCAACCTTCCAACTACGTTGACAGCGCTGTGCCATGAGTCACTTTTAATAGCTACCTCATTTGTTTCTGACCTGAACAACCTTCTTTATGTAGAGTCTTGTGCACAGTTTAATGCTCCTTGTGCTGCACCGCACTTCAGAGGCCGGAGAGCCGTCCAACGCCAACTTCCATCACTTTGGAGACAGGGCCGGACCAACGATCGCACACCTGGAAGGGCGGCAGCGGCTTGTTTTACTCCCTTCGCTGTGGAGAAGGGGATTTGAACGCATTATGAGAAGCACGGCTGGACACCGACCCGCACACGCTGCAGGGAACGGAGGCTCCCCCTCGCCAGGGCCGCCACCTCCCGTAACATTTTGGGGCTGTTTGGCCTAGCGCTCGCCGCAGAGGCTCAGAGACAACTTCAGCCCTCCCCATTGACACGAACCAAAGCGGGCTCCGAGCCCGGCGGCCTCCCCGCTCTCAGCTCTCCGCCGCGGGGAGCTCTTCCCCCTCACAGCGGCCGCAGCGAACCCGCCGCAGTGGGGCGTGGCCGGCGGGGGAGACGCCCCGCCCCCAGACACCTCACTCATGGCTGGGCGTCGTGGAGGGAAGGCCCCTCACAGGTTCCCTGGGGGGCGGGAAACGGGGGTGCGGCTTTTCTATTGGTTGGAGCACTTGTCCATCTTTGCAGAGCCCCCCCCATCAGGTGCCGCGGATCACAGTGGCGGTGAAGCCGCGCTGTCTCTCACCGTAGCAAGTGTCAGGCTGAGGCTCCGCCCTCCTCCCCTCTCCGCCAGTCACATCCACCCAACTTGACCTCAGCAACCAATCGGAACCTGCCGCTGCTGTCAATCACCCACCTTAGTCCCTCCTTCCCCCTCTCACCCACCACAGTGGGGCTGAGGGGAGGGTTCGGTGCCCGGTTGCGCACTGGTGCGGCGGGCGGGGCATGGAGGACGGAGGAGGAGAAGAAGGGAAAAGGAGGAGGAGCTGCGGCTGTTGCCGGCGGAGGTTT
>JANHGB010041824.1:0-93165 GCA_026283785.1 Coracopsis vasa
ATAGTTAGGGTTGGAAAGGACCTTAAGATCATCTAGTTCAAACCCCCCTGCCATGGGCAGGGACACCTCACACTAAATAAAGGAAGCATTATACTTGAAGCATTATACAAGCTGATATACTTTAACCCATCTGTGAATGTAGGCATGGATTGAGGTGTTATGTCCAGTACAGATGTATTCTAGATTGGGCCTTAGATGACATTTCCATCTAATTAATAGCATGCCACTCTGCTTTACCATTTACTCTTGTCTTAAGTTTAGACAACCCTGTGGTTTTACATTCTTCAGTGCTTTGCTAAATCTGATCCAAAGTTTCACACCCATTCTGTCTCAAAAGAAGTGCAGGTCCTCTCACCCCCATGACTTCGCCTAACCGTAAGATGACTTGTTTCTGAAGTAGAATTAATTATCTTGTTCTGCTCTTTTCCTTCTACCTTTATGCCGAATCCCTGCGTACCCCTTTATTTTTATCTATCCTGATGGATGTTTGCAGCTCCTCCCACTTGAGCATCATCCACCACTTTCATTAGTAAGCTACTTCTTCAGGCTCATTAATGAAGATGTTAACTGCAAGCAGAGCTCACATAGATTCCTACAGCACCCCACTTACACACCTGCTTACAACTTTGCACTTACATGCCCCTTGTCATTATCCTTTGTTTATGGTTCTTCAGGCAATTGCCAATCCGTGACAGTGCTCCTAAACCAAGACAGATTGAATTAAATTTGCTAGCAGGAATTTGTGGAGCACTGTGTTAAACACTGCATCCTCTGAATTCCCTTCAACCATGAATTTTAAAAGCAGCCTAAAAATAGCATCATAGGCCATGCATAGAACATACTGGACCCTCACAAGTTATAGAGTTGGGGTTTGAGACTAGATAATATATATTGTTAGCATGACGATTCTAGAAGACTGCTGGCTCAGGACACATCATGTCCAGAATTGACATCCCTTGCGTTGTAATGTCAGGCCTGAGCTACCTGAATTTGGAAGTTCTCTCTCATTTATAAGCCGCACTGGTTTCCCCCTTTGAATTAATGATTTAATCAGTGGTATAAGCAGTAAGTTAAACATGTGCTTAGCACTTATCCTTGCTCCACAAATGGATTCCAAGCTCACTACTACAGTGCAGGGTGAGAATCGCACCAGTGAAGGTCCCATTTGATGTTGTTCAGGAAAAAAAATCACACTTTGGTACTAAGCTTTCCCTGGGGATCAATTAATTCATCATTAGTATTTATTTATTTTCTATATTTCATACAATCTGATGACTCTCGAAGGGCGTGATTTCAAAGAAGTCTCAAGGGGTCAACATATGATAAGAGTAAGCCTATGAGGAGAGAAGAGCTAGTTGATATCCCTGTGACCATTTCTTAAATGGTGCAAGCCAAAATGGAAGTGGCCAGGAATATATTACTGTGACTGATGATTCAAAATGAACTTGTGAAAGGAGCTGTAAGAAATCATGAGATAGCTTCCTATTGGAAGATCCGCTCTTTCGGCGTCAAAGCATTTTACAGGAATGTGGTGATGCAAGAAATTCTTTTGACAGACGAGTGTCACAACACATCATTTTAACTTTCTAGTCTCATTTCTCTAACGTCAAAATGTTTAGCAGCAATGAGGCAAAAAGGTCTCATTTTGACTGCACCATTGCATTTAATTTTGTTTAGATTGGCATGTTAATTCTGATACCATATATTTATACCTAATGTTGCAAATTGTTACAAAGCAATGGGAAAGAAACCCCCTTTCCATGCTTTGGAAATAGAGACCTCCAACATTTGCAGAGTTCAACTTCAGTCTTTGACAGTGACCTTCTTTCATGGGGGTAAATGTCTTACACCTTCGTGGCAAGAAGCAGCTTTCAACTATTTCCACCAGCACTGCTTTGCTCTAAGCTTCATATACTTTTGGAGTTCTGCATGCCTTGTCACATATAATTAGCAGCTGTTGAGTGAATTGATCAGTTAATTTCCATCTCCCTCTCAGATGCATTTAATCCATTAGCTGATGATTTGCAGAGATTTTTCTCCTGCACATCTCCTCACCTGTGTTTTATCAATAGTCAAATTGATTGGGTCTCCATTACTCACTGCTTGTCCAAGCTTTGTTTCTTTCTTTACCTCGTTCTAAAATATGTGGTATTTTAACAAGCACATGGCACTTCAGTCTTTTAAATGTCATAATGAATGTCACTTCTTTTCATTCATTTATTAATTGGCATACCTACTACTGAATGGTCTTTACAAATGAAAGCCGTTCTTCCCTTCTGTAGCCTCTAGCATGATACCATCACGGCTTTACAACACTTTGAGCTGTTCCTTGGCTAGACACAGATAAAGGCAAGCCACCTTTGAGGTGTCCTGGGCTCCTCAGCACTTCCAGGAGAACAAGTTGGTCATGGCTGGTTTTAAACAGCTTTTTGAGGAAGGGATTTTTTTCTGGCTAATACCGTTTCCTCTGCAAGCTCTCATGTCTATAAATTAGATTTTCTAAAAATAGAACTACAGCACAGGACTGGTCTTTGCAAAAGCACAACCCTGGTCAGACTGCAGGGCAGTGAACCTGGAAATCTGGGCTGTTGCATTGGTATTGTGATGATAACCGAAAGTTATCATGGTATCTCACTTCATATTCTATTGCTGGATGCCAGGGAGAAGAGCTCAGCACCTCCCTCTCCACTTCCCCTCCTCAGGCAGGTATAGAGAGCCATGAGGTCACCCCTCTGCCTCCTTTTCTCCAAGCTTGACAAGCCAAAAGTCCTTAGTTATTCCTCATGCCTTCCAGCCCTTTCACCAGCTTTGCCTTCCTCTGGATGCATTCAAGGACCTTCACATCCTTCTTAAATTGTGGAGCCGAGAACTGCACCCAGTCTTCAAGGTCAGGCCTCACCATCACTGAATACAGCAGGATAATGAACTCTTTTGACCGGCTGGTGATGCTGTATTTGATGCACCCTGCTTGTGGTTTTGGGGTGATTTCAAGGGGAAGACGTGGTATTTCCCTGGAAGGAGTGTGATGGATGTGGATGGGTGTCCAGGCCTCTTGCAGCTATGCTGCAGGCTGCTTGCATGTTCAGCTGAGCACCCAGCTACCTTCTCTCTCTTACCTCCTTCACTGAGCCATCTGCCCCCTTCAGTCTGTGACTCCCAAACTAAACCTATTGCCAGGAGAGTTCCATTCACTCTATGGTGTGTTTACCTTCCCCAGGAAACTGCAAGGTGCCCTCAGAATGAGAAAGGTTGGAAGATGCCGGTTTAGATCATTTAAACTAAGTTACACTAACCCAAAGATCACAACTCCTGGAAAAGAAATGACCACTGTACTCAAATGGGGGACATACCAGTAATTTCCCAGTAGGCCAAGCAGAGCTTCCACTGTGCAAATGGTGAAGCAGATTAAAGCTGCCCTCAACTTTAATGCGGTGCCACAGCCTGAGGGCACTACAGCTGATGTGATTTGGGGACCAGTCAGATCAGAATGGAGCTTGGCTCAGTGAGATCCCTGTTCTCATTTGATATCAAATTGAAGGCAGCCAGCAGAGCTACATCGCACAGCTCAGGGGACCCCAGTCAGGACAGCTTTGTTGTGCCTGTTTGGCAGCTAACAAACCATCAGCCAAATGAGAGCTCTTGAAGAGGCCAGGAGTTTCAGGAGCAAGAGTCAGTGTGTGCATATCTATACACATATATACACATTCTAAGTATGTATATACTTTATATGTATGCACACATACAGATATCCGCTTCTGATAGTTTTATGCCATACATATTGTTTCCCTGCATGGAGTTGTCAAATGCTATACATGTGCATACATTTGTGCCCAAATTCTCCAAGTCTGTAAGTCTGCAGTGATTGCTGAAAAGGTTAGCTTCTCCATTTGTGTGGCTGAGTCAGAATTTCTCCCTGCTCAACACAATACTCCCAATGCTTTTGCCTGAGGGAGAAATCCAGGGTTTTTCCTTCCTCCTTCCTTCCCACCCCTCTATCCAACCCTGGGGCAGCAATGGAGCACACAGCAGCAGAGGCCATGGGAGGAATGAATCTTGGAGCAGGTTGTGTCTTTCTCGGTCTAGTGCCTGGTGGTTGGTTGAGATCAGCTCGTTGCAAGGAAGGGTCAGTGGACATGTCTCATCACATAAACGTAAACGTCTTTGAATGGCTACAAATGAGGGCAGAGGGGGTCTCATGTTGCTCTGGATATCAACCTCTGCAGCTCTGAGGCTCCATGGCTGATAGGAGAGAACTTTTGGCAGGAGCTGACCATATTCTATGAGCACAAGAGTTGCAGAAGTTCCTGTGTGGGGAATAGTGAGTTGGGAGAAAGAAAGGGAAGGGAATGAAGAGGTAAGATGCATTTCTCAAGCAGCTGGGGCAAATGCTGTCTAGTTTTGGAAGTTTTAATAGTAAGGGGAGAGAAAGCATATACTTACCTCTTGTCTGGTGACAGGTGAGTGTATCATACCATTAGTTTTTCCATTCCTGAGTCACACCAAACAGACTTCACTGGAGTTGTGGGGAACAGCAGGAGCCAGTGAGCTCATCTTGTAAGAAATGCACAGGAACCTTTACTAAGTTAGTTACAACCTCCTTTGCTCTGCAGGAAAGCACCTTGGTGCAGTGCTTCCCTGGTACAGCCAGCCAAAGCTGATTGCATCTCAGTGCCATGCTTCCAACTTCAAAGTCAGCAGAGGGCTCTATCTTCTTCCTGGCTTTCCATCACGGCACCCCTCTGTGCCAGAGCTGCAGTTTCCAGCTCTGCTTTCCTTCATGTTCCTTCAGCCCTGTGATGCTGACTGTGTTCAGTGCCCTTTGCCTCCTCTCACATGGGGGTATTTATTATCAACATCTTCCCTCAACACCTCAAGGAATGGCCTGAGGCACACAGCACTACACAGAGGCATGTACCTGCCCTGTTCCCTTTGGACCTTGGTGAGCCTCTCCCCTGTGTTTCTTCTTCTTAAACCATGTCTGTCTCTGCTGATGTCTTTATATTCTGCAGCACAACTGGGTAGACAGTTTGAATCCAAAACAAGCTACAAAGCCAGTTTGGATGGGGCTCTGAGCAACCTGGTCTAGTGGAATGTGTTCCTGCATGTGGCAGGGGCTGGAACTGGATGAGCTTTAAGGTCCTTTCCAACACAAACCATTCTATGATTCTGTGATTCTATGACATGATTCCCTGCCCAGTGTGATGGGCAAGCACCTCTCCTCTGTTGTCACTACTTCCCTCCCAAGGTAACTAACAAATTGCTCTGAGTCTTTAAATGGGCTGTTATTTCTTCCTTCCATCAGCAATCTCTCACTCTTGACTCACACTGTAGCTTCAGCTTCAATGAATTTATCGTCATGACAAGGTACACAGGTAATGCCGAAGTTGACAACTTAATTCATCCAGTGATACTGTTTTTCTCTCATTGAAACTCTTCTGTTGCTCCTTCCCTCTTTCCCCCTCCTCAGCTCTCCTTTCTGTCTATCCGTCTTTCTATGCCTTTCTGTCTGTCTCTCTCACTCTCCTTCCTTCTCTCTCTAATAGCCTCCCTAGGTGATAGCTATCTCGCACTCGAGACAGTCTGTCTCTCTTGACAAACGGAGCCGTCTATCAGAGATCTCACCAGAGAGGGAGAGGAATTGGTCTTTACCGCATGTTGGCTGTTTTCTTGCCTTTGCAGCATCCATGGATGCAGGGGTTGAGGGCAACAGTCTTCAAACCAGCTTAGAGAAGCCACATTTGCTTTTGGGTTGGTTAAGGGCTCCAGAAGAGCGAGCTGTTGTGTCAGAGGGACAGAGGAGAGGAGCCCGTCAACCCCAAATGTATATAGGCAGGTAGAAATATCATTTAAGAAGAAATCCAACATCTTGACAAAACCCCTCCAGAGGATAAATTCTCTGTTAAACAGAGTAGCAAATGATCTCTCCTTCTCACCCCCCCCCAATCCCATAATCCCTTGTTGGCATGGCAATTGCCAAAGTATATAAAGAAAGAGACAGATCCCTCAGGTATCTGTCAGCACTAGATACAGTCTACCCAGGACAGTGTGTGTGTGGCATTAAATCCTTCATACATCAAGCGTATGCCCAGGATGTAGTGTCACACTGTATTTGCGCTGCATCCCCTGTGCCTATCTGTCATGAGTGTCTGCGCCCTATCCAGTGGCAGGTTGATCCATAGTGTGATGCCATCTGGGTTATATCTCTGCTTCTCCTCAGGCTTTGGCAGAGTTTTCATCATTGTGCTCTGACGCAAAGTTTCTTTATTTGTTTTAAGACTCATTTTTGCAAACTCCAGTATATCATGACCATCAGACAAGTGTGTGAGTGTATCCCTATCATCCATCAGCATCCCTAACTATATTGATTACACTTCTGTTCCTTTTCAGTTTCCACATTGTTTTGTGGGTCCTTCTTTTTTCCCTTGGGTTTATGAATTGTGGAGCTGATTTTCTCCTACTTTGCATTCCCTTTCATGTAAAACAGTATTTTATCTCTTTTTTTTAAATCTTTATACCAGCAGTGAAGAATCAGGTCTGTTTCATCTGCATGTGTATAGGTCTGCCTTGGATTTGCCCTTTTTGCCGTGCCAAGGAACTTTGCAGCATGGTATTTCCTCATAAGGAACTCCCTTTGCAGATACTCCTTCCCTTCTTCTCCTACACCCGTTGGAGCTGTAGATGGCAAAGCGTCATACCTCTCGTGACACCAGTTGGATAGCAGGCACTGAGGATACCATAAATTTTGCAGACAGTGATTCCCTGAGAGTGAATGGGAAGGGGAGCTGAGGCTTAGAAATGTGGAGTGACTTACTCAAGGTTATATCACAGTGCATAGCAGAGCAATCACTGAACCTGGAGCTCCAGATCTGCACAAAGTCCTTCCTCCCTTCAGTTCTTGGTATCGTTGCTTACCCTGCTAACTGTGATATTACAGATGTGGATGTGCTGTTACAGCAGAGAGACATGGCTTTATGTTTTCCATTGGAACTAGTTTTTGGTCCCCTGCTGTGGTAGAAATATTTGCAGGTTTTTATTAGTGCCCTTTGCTGATCAGCAGGGGAGATCACCTCATTCCTACTCTCTAGCCTGCAGCTCTGGATTGCTGGGGTGGGGAGTATTTGCTTGCAGAACCTTAGATGAAAGTTGTCTGTAAAGTTGTTTTCTCACTCAGCACAAAGGTGCTGATGACCTTTTCTGGATGTGACCTCATCCTCCTGAATGGATAATGTCTACCTATTTCTTCTCAGCTTGATACTCGCTATTCCAAACCTTCTGACAAGATTTTGTTGCTTCTTTCTTGTAAGCACCCTCATTTATAGCTAACCCTGACATCCAGCCTCCTCCTGGCCTCTCAGAACAATTTGACTGTGTAACCCTGCTCAGCTCTGGTGGAAACTGAGTACCCAAAGCCCTCGTCTCCTGCAAACCTGGCATATAATGTGCTAATTGCCCCCATTTGCTAACACTGAGACACCAGCCAAAAAGATGTCAGTTTTGAAGAGGGCAGACTTGAACCCCAATGAGTGAAGAGGGACAGCCAGTGTGTTTGTGTTTTACAGGCTATAAGGGAATAAGATTTATAAAGCTACAGGCCACAAGGAATAAACATCATGTCTGGCAGCCTGGGAGAGATTCTCCTTTAATTGAAACGGCACCAGTAGTGTGTTTACAGAGCAAAGCTCTTGGAATCCATCCCTCCCCTCCCTTGCGGATGTCTGCACATATACAGCACATCTTCACCACACAGCAAAGCTTGGGAAGGGAAGCAGTGGGAAACTTCCAAGAATTCAAGGTGGTGCTGCACGTGGCTGAACCCAAACAGAGCGCTCTCTTTTGGCAGGGAAACTTGGACAGCAGAAACTTTCCTGCCCAGGAAACCTTGGCTCTCCGCTGCTTTGTGGGAAGGAGGTCACCACAATCACATCTCAGCCCTAAGCAGCTACTTGCTTTGCTTGAAAATGACTTTACTTTAGGAGCATTGTTGTTTGGTTTTCTCTCTTTTCTGCTGGATCAGGCTCGTGTAGATGAGCATTTCTGACAGAAGGGGTTCTTTGCCTCGTATTCTTTGGCTTTCCTTTCTCAGATGGCTGATGATAGCACCCTGGCCTTTAGAAAACTCGCTGCTGCAGCTATCACCAAGCTCAACAATAGCTAACAATTGAAGATCTCACAGCTGGTATTTCATAACTGTCTGTGCTGGGGAAGGCCACCATCTGTGGATCCAGCAATAGTGACAATGGTGACAATGCAGGAATGTGCTGAGCAGCCCAGGCTAAAAAAGTGGCGTTTCAGCCTTTTTCACGCTCAAAATTTGTGATTTTTTTGGAGATGGGGATTTGTTTCAGGTTCATTTTTTGCTTGAAATGTTTTTGGTAGGGCTTTTGGCATCAGAAGAGGCAGCTGCTCTCTGCTAAGACGTTAGTCTTGTGGTTGCTGATCTGACTGCTCACTGAAGCTGCTGTGGTGGCTTGTTATAGATTGCTTGTCACTTGCTGAATTGGACGAAGTGAGTCATCTTGTTAGAGAAACAGCAGTGTTTTCTTAACAGACAGTTGTCCTAGACCATGAGTTGGAGTCTTATAGGTCAGGGGGGTTGGAACTAGATGATCTTAAGGTGCTTTCCAACCCTAATGAATCTATGATTCTAAGGATAATGTACAGTGCTTTACACCCTTCTCCAAATCTGTGCACTTACACTAGAGTGAATTTCATCCAAAGCATATAAAGGTCTGAGGATGGGATTATTAGCTTCGTTCCTCATACCTTTGGAAGCAAAACCAGCATTTCCAAAATGCTACACTAGCTTTCTGCTCCCCTAAAAGCCTGAAAGCAATCTTAAAAGGCTGTAAGACCATAAGCTGTCCCACTCCATTTTCTTTGGTTTGATTTATTAAAATGAAAGCCCACCAATGAAAGATGTTTTTCACGTACCACATGCATTTGATTTGAGTGAGAGGCTTGTCACTGAGAAGCTGTCTGTCTTGGTTGAAACTGAGCCAGATCCTTGGGTATGTGGTGTGCGCAAAGACACTTAAGGTGTTGTATTTGCCACCCCGTGGCTTATCGCAGAGAGTGAGAGCTGCCTTTTCTTTTCAGCCTGTGAGTAGATGTCCATCAGGTGGTTGGTGAAGGCTGTTGTGTTGGTTGTACCGTGTGTCCCTACCGAGCTGAACATAACCACAGCGTAAGATCTGAAAATGAACAAACAACCAACTTTGGCCCTGTTTCTCCTGCATGTAAAGCTGTGATTGACAACCTCATCTTCGTGTAGAGTGGTGTGTTCGCTGAAATTGACTTCCTCCCCTAAGCAGGAAAATCCCAGTCGTCTTCCTAACACATAGACACACTCTCTGAACCTGTACCTCTTGCCCTGGAATGATACAGGCTTTTCCCTATATTTTCTTCTCATACTTGTGCTTCCTAGTCTACTTCCCAAAGAAACAGTTAACAAGCAGGAGCTAAGGACTGCTGGGACTCAGTTAAATCATAGTCATGCTTTTTCTCCCAACTGGCTAATGAAGCATCCCTGTTTTGGCTGCAACACTGCCTTGAAGCCATCACCCATTCTTGCTGTGTAAGTATTAGCCCAAAGGCCATTAATATCAAAGGAGGAGTTCCCTGGGCTCTGAATCAAGCATATTAGGCCTCAGCTGCATACCATGTACATCCAACATGCTTAATGTTTCTGTGGAAAGCTTCGTCAGAGATGTCTTTGGAGGACCATGACACTAGGGACAACAGGATTTCTCTTCCTCCATGGCTGATTACATATGCAGAAGAAAAGCTTTTTTTATGGCAGTCCCATAAGTAAATACTTCCCAGATTTAAAATATGGCCTAAGGGAATATATAAACACACTTGAAATAAAGACCAAAAGCTGTGTACATCTGTAGTCTGTAAAGTGTTTGGGATTAGGCGGCATTCCAAGGGTTAATCCCTAAGGATTAGCATGGCAAGCACTGCTGTTGTTGTTTACACATGTCCTGCAAAGAAGGCTATGCTTTCATAGCAGGGCTTTCTAGGAGAGTTAGCCATAAAGGTTTGCAGTCAGTTTTTACAAGCATGAAGAACCAGGGAACACAAATGGGAAATGCACAGAGCTTTCCTTTAAAGACATGAGCTGCAGAAGAGTGGTTCAGTGCGGTCCCAGCATAAATTTGACATATTAATAGAAAAGAAAAATATGGTTTGTAGCAAAGAACCAATACTTCATGTCCAAAGTTCTAAATCTGGTGGTAAGGGGATATCAGGCATATGCCTTGCTTGTGCTTCCTGCTTTCATTTACATGCTAAGCATGCTGACCTGCTCTCCTGGTCTCCACGGACTTGGTGACCTTGTGCTTGATGGGAGGACATGGAAAAGCCAGGGGTGGGTGAAATGCTATCGGCATCAGAGCAAGGCTGGGACTCAGGCTTGGAGCTGGAACTGCTTTAGGATGAAAGGTTGGTGTTTGTGTTTACAGTTGAGATGTTGGGCTAAGAGCAAGAGTGAGACTGCTTTTATCCTTGTCCCACGACATCCCCTTAGTGCACTGAAAACCGAGGCTGGCTGGAGATTTAAGCTGTTCTTTTCTCTCTGTTTCTGTCTCAGTCAGGAAATGAAATAATTTCTCTCCTGAAAACTTCATGGAGGCAGGTAAAAAAAAGACTATAAATCAGTGGGAATGAGTATAAGCAATAGAGCCCAGTTCTGGGCTGACTTTTCCAACAGCTCATGGATGGGACAGTCCAACAGGTTTACACTCCATGCTGCTCTCTGCTAAGAAACAATGTACTGGAAGTGTTTCCCATGCAATTTTATGTGGGAAAATAGTCCATTCACTTGACTGTGTGTTGGATAAGGCAGAGCCTTCCTTAGGGCAGAATGGTTTGGCTTGCCAGCTATTAGCCTCAAATGCAGCAAGCTCTGACACAGTATCCAGCTCACCAAACTGGGAGGGCTTTCCTCATGGCTTTGATTTACAGCATCCAGTCTGCTTCTCTGCTTCCAGTTAGTGCAAAACGTGCAGTCCCCATCTGGATTTGAGTAATTTCCTGCACGGTATCTCTGTGGGTAAGGCTTGCCAAGGTGCAAGGCTTGGCCTCTCCTGGCATCAGCAGTGATGCTCGGATAGAGGTCTGCCACACTGGGGCAGAGAAACGTGAGGGCACACATGGATTGGGAACTGCAGACCTCTTGAGTGGTTTCCATGCTCTGGCTGGGATGTACCCTTCCCTAAAGGCCACCAGGGATGCATGTGGCAAGATACCCCTTTCAGACAATAGAAAGAAGCCATTTTTACATGTAAAAGCATTGTAGTGTATTTTGAGAGGTTTTTTGGTTCCCAGGAGATTGAAACCCAAACCCAAGCTTCCAATGTTTGCCTCTTACTTCACCAAAAGCTTTAATGCTGTAAGAGGAACTGGCAGGGTGAAACAAGCCTAGCAGAGCGGAAGGTCATAAGGGTGTTTCAGAGTCCACTCTAATGAAGTTCAACAACTTCACTCTCTGCCCTCCTGCCCTGGTGACAGCTTCGTCTTCCTCTGGCTGAGGCTGTGGCATGAATCAGACCGTAAAAAACACATCTTGGGTCTCATGTCGCATTTTGTCTGCAAAGTGCTTCAGAAACATTAGCATCCTTCATCCCAAAGGGTGTCTACATTTTGCTTTCCAGCCCTCAGCTTGCTCCCTTTGCGGACCTAGGCAGCAACAAGCTGTTTCTTGTTATGGTTGTAAAGAGCTGTGATTAGCCTGCTGCACACATAAGAGGGAAATTAAACCATTTAGTTGTATTTAGGAGCTCAGCCCCTTCTTTAGACCCTCTCTTCCCACTAAACACTTTAACTAAACAATGACTAATGAGGCCAATTTGCTGACAATTAATTGCCCCAGGAAAGGACCCCTAATTGTGGTGAGCAAGGTGGCTGCTCTAAAGCATTCAAGGGCCAAATGATGGTCAGCCTCCCCCCTACCTCTGCTTGGGGGCTTATTAGTGCCTTTGCATATGTTGCAAAGTGCTGTTAATTGGGAGCTGGGAATAAGGAAATGAGAACTCTGGAGGCTAATTGATAGGCGCCTGCAGAGGGCTTTAGTGGCTGCAAAGTTCCTTTCACTTTGGAGAGAAGTCCTGGTGTTCTTTTTGCCCTGAAAGCCAGGGGCTTCTATGGATTAGTAGGTGGGAGTCTTAGTTTTCCGCAACGGATGGGGGTCCTACTTGCCAGTAGGTAAGTAAATAAGCTGGAGGAAGCAACTAACTAATGAGGACGTATGGACGGGGTTGTGGTGACTTTCTCTGTTTGTATCCAAGGTGCCCTTCTCGGGGCAAGCAGTTAGAGCACTTAGATGAAGCTTATGGGCTTTCTTAGGAATATTCACTTCTTTGTCTTGGGGGGATTAAATAGCTTTTGCTGCATCTTAGGTCTGTAGAGTGGGAATGAAAGCTCTGTTTTTTTAATGTATTTTGTGACTTATTGACAAAATACCTGACTATTAAGCAGGCTTGTAATTTTAGATAGGGGAGTAGCTGTAGCTACTGCATCCAAGGGCCTTATGCAAAGCTCTTTGCCCAAAGGGAGCAATCAGATTGTGAACCTCCTGTGAGTGTGTTTGTAGGGCTCAGAGCCATCTTCCAGCTACATCTCTGTGTCCTTCTGTTTGCACCTTTCATCCTGCCATGCCTGATCTGAGTTCCTAATCCGGTGCTTCCTGCCCTTGTCTCACAAACCCATCCTTCTTCTGCTCTAAGGTCTTGTGTGAAGCATCATGAAAACAGAGTGCAACCAATGCAGGAGCCAGAAACTGCTGCCACATGCCTATAAGTACCCCTTGCATAGAAATACCACTTATGCTAAGCAGTGATTCCTATTCCTGTGTTGTATCTGGATGATCTGATCAGAAGGCAGATACATGAACTGTTTGGGAGCTATGGCATAGCCAGTTCCAGTATAAATTAGGAAAAGACCTCTAGGAGTGTTACTGGTTATTACTCCCAGGTAATATTGCGGGAGGAGTTTTGAGCTCTGAAGGGTTTAGGTCGTAAAAAGCAAGGATAACAACAGCAGATGTTTGGGAGTTCTCTTGTTTGCAGTTTCCTCGCTGCCTCCCATATGCGGCCCCTGGTTTGTAATAACTGCTACAGTGGGTGTTTTTGAGACACGATAATGTTTTGTGGAAACAAATCACTTGCTTTCATCTCGAGAGCAACAGTGATTGCACTGGGGGAGTGTGCTCTATTTTTCATGTCTCAGTCTTTCTTATTATTTGAATTAATGTGAGTTGCAGTTGTCATGAAAGTGAAGGATTGATGGCAATTAACAGGCTTGGTGCGAGCAGGTTCTGCACAAGCCTGTCCTGCCTAGCTCTGTCACTGCATCTTGCCTGGGACTAGAATTCCCACACCATCTCTGCCTTTGCACCCTTCCTCCCCTGCAGCCCCCCCAGCTTTCCCAGCCCAGGGTATCCTGCAGCATCTCTCTCCTTTCCCCACTCCTGCGTTGCAGGTCCCTTGCTCTTCTTATGCACGTTTCACAAGGAAAATGGTTATTGGTTACTTTGGGGGTTGTTATTTACTGTCAGTGACATGTAAGATGAGATGCTGAGCTGGCATCAGGCTTGTCCTGTAGATGTGAAATGTAGAAGAATCAAATATGTGAGTTTCGAGCCATTCTTCTCTGAGCTCATTTCCATCGCTTCAGAATCTGACCCTGGCATAGGTAGGGCATCCTACTTCCTTGGGGATGGGGCAGTGAGGTACCAACTGTGCTTCCCTTCACACTGATCTCTGCTCCTCACCCCATCCAGGGGGATCCTAAGCACAGGGTAATTAATACCTCATATTACATTTATGCTGAAAGGGCAGAAAAATCCTAGTGATTTTTCTCTTTCCTGTCAGTACCAGAGAGCCTGACAATGCTTTGCCATGGTCTATGGAGACAGAAAGGTCCAGCAGCAGCCTGGAAACCCCTGGAGGGAGAAGTTGTTAGGCTGAATACAAGAACACCTGAAAGCTCTGTTTAGCTGTAGTGCTTCCCCTTCTGTGGGTCTGCTGTGTTTTTGCCTCTGCTAATGGTTCAGAAAGGACAGACACAGAAGGGTTTTCCAGTTGAGGGTCAAGAGACGGCTGGGCAAAAGGAGACTGCAACACCCAGAAGATGCTGGTCCCAGGAGGTTTTATTCTCAGCAACCTTTCTTCCAGCAGCCTGGGAGCTGTGAAAACATGACAGAGCCCACACATGGGGAAAAATAATAAGGTCAAAGCTTCTCATTTTAAGACTGTCCTAAAAAGGTGTGTGCAAAGTAATGACAAGTGCCAAGGAGGCAATGCTAACTGTTGCTGGTGCTGACAGTTGTGGCATTTTAACACGCTGGCTTGACACCCTGAAAATTAAAAGTCTCTGACTTTTTAGCTGAGTGAAATTACTGTCCACTAAGATCCAGTCATCGTTAATGCTAGCTGGCTTTGGATTCGAAGAAGACAAAGCCAAATGAGGTTTTATATTCGTAGGGAAATTATTTCCTGTCCTATGCCCCTTCCTCAGTCTTCCCTTGCCCTCTGACCAAGGTGGCAGCTGAAGAGAACCAGCCATTATACTCATAACAGGATTTCAGCCTTGGATGCCCTTTTCTCCCTCATCTGAAAAAGTAGCAAGCCAGATACGACCATCTGGACACATGCTTCTTCTCTTGGGCGTTTGGTCAGCATGGTCAGATCTGTTTGTGCTTGCCAAGTTGACTTGATCCTTTGTGAACTAAAATGACTTGACAGCTTTGGGAAGTGGCAGGGTACACATGTTCTAACTGCAGCTCTGCTGCTGGTACCCCATAGTGGCTTTCACTGCTCTCGCCTCAACCATTTTGGCTGGCATTGCACCATTCTGCTAGGTCCTCAGATTGCCCTATATCTCCATCTGCTAGTCCTGCTTGAGCTTAGTCCTTCTTGGTTTGTTGTGTGGCTTTTTTTCTTGTTGCAAATATTAACCCCTTGAGGTTAAGATAATATCCCCAAAATGTGGTATAGCCACTCATTTTACTCCTGGGCTCTGCTTACCCATGCTTGCCAGCACACCATGGAGAAGCTGTGCTGAGGATGCTCCAACGTCATGGTCCTTGTGTCCTCTGACATTGCATCTATGACACATCACTTGCAGAAATAGCAGCTTCCATTGTTCCTTCACAGACTAAGCCACTCTGTCTCCTCCAGTGTGTGTTGGTCTCAGATCTGAAACATGGTATGTACTACAGGTAGCTGTGCTACTATGGGACTGAGGTCGCCTTCAGAATTGCTTTGTTCCCGTAGGATTAGTGGTTTGGATTTCTGCACCAGAACTTGCAGGGCTCTCCCAGCCTGCAGCTTTGCTGCTTGGAGTAATGGGTCTGTCTGTCCTGAGCTGTGAGACAGGGTACCCCCCTTACCCTATGGGACAGAAAATAGAAGGAGAAGTGCTGCTGAGTCCTGTCAACTCAGTGCTGAGACAGATCTCAGAGTGATGCTGCAAGCTGCCTCTCTGCTTTGGTATCCATGAAACCCAAGTGTCTCTTGGAGGTGTCAGGGTATTTCATTTCCCAACTGGGGTAATTCCTTTCTGCTGCCCTTTATGCACTCTCAGTGTATTGGTTAGCAAAGGTACTTGCTTACTTTCCAAGACCACTTGTTTTGTACTGCCAGGCATTTGCTGTGCAGAACGGGTGCGTGCTAAAGGGGGAGGAGGCGCAAACTGGATCTGTAGTTAGTAAAACTCTCATGTACCCCTCGATATGGTGGGATCAAATTCTTTGACAATATCAGCGTTCTCCAAGAATGCTTATTTAGTTTTGTTCTGATGCCTCCTACCTCTTCCTACGTGCGCAGACACAGTGCCGGTGGCTTGCAGTGAATCACCAATGTGTGATGTAGCAAGGCTTGCATTTGTCAGGGGATTTTGCTTTGAGAGGAGAGGGTTGATTTTCTGCTATGTTTTGCTTTACCCGCTGTTGTGCTGCCAGGGAGGTGTCCCTGCTCTGAAAATCCTTCTCTCCAGGGAACAGGAACATTCTCTCCAGCTGCAGTCAACCATTCCCCCAGCCTTGCTTTGGTTGCTTCACCGTGAGCTCATCAGCCATCAATTCTAATTCTTGAGTAGCAAACCACCTTCTGAGGTGAAGAATTTCTGATCTAAATCTATCCTCTTCTAGTGTAAAGTCACTACATGTCATTGTAAAAAGTTCCTTCCAGCATTCTTGTAGCCCCCTTTAGGTAATGGCAGGTTGCCCTTCCAATCTCCCCAGTCTCCTTATCTCCAGAAGGTCTCCTCTAAGCCTTCTCTTCTCCAGGCTGAACACCTCTCTCAGCCTGTCTTCATAGCAGAGCTGCTCCAGCCCTCTGATCATCTGTGTGGCTCTTTTCTGGACTTACTCCAACAGGTCCACATCTTTCTTAAGTTGGGGGTCCTAGAGCAGACTGCGTGTGGGGTGTCATGAAAGCAGGGTAAATATAATCACTTCCCTCCACTTATAGGGCAACACTCTTGCTAATACAACCCAGGATGCTCGATCTTTGCTGCAAGGGCATACTGCAAATTCATGCTGAACCCCCAAATATCATGGACTGCTTGAGCCCAGCACTTTCACCCTCCCAGCAAATATCATGGTGGTTGAAGGCCCTCACAGGGACTGTGGTTGTGAGGCTTCTTCTGTCAGCCTAAAGCAGTCTTTGTCCACTGCTTCTGCTTAATCAAATGGTTGGTAGCAGACACCAGCCAACAGGGATGACTTCCCTATGCTAGCTCACTGACCACAGCTGGGCTCCTCCAGGTGGGTCCCATGGTCATAGATGCTAAAACGCTATCCATGAGTCTGGGGGCTAAAGATCTGTGGGTTGTAAAGAATATTCCTATGAATCCAGCAACACGGCTGGAACTGATGAGTTGTTGTCTTTAGGTTTTATTTCATTTTCCCCACCTAGCTCTTAGGCAGCTTTGCCTCAAAAGGACCATCAGCCTCTCTTGCCAAGGAGGGGGAAGGGGAGGCTGCTGTCTGTTTACTCTGTGGTAAGCAAAGCAGAAAATGATGTTGTTTCATTCCTCACTACACACAAATTCGGAAGCTGAAAATATATTATAAAAAAAAAATAAATTAGAAGATTCCCTTTTATCAAATTCCCTCACTGCATCCGGGGTGTGAAGTGTGGAAGCAAGGCATGGATGTGAGAGAGGGCAAATTGCAACAGCCTGCTCTGCTTGATGGCTGATACATTGTCATGCTCCATACCTGGAGGTACTTGTTCAGGTCCCATTGTGTCTCTTTGATCCCATGACACAAACTCACTTGGAAAGTCTTTAAGGATCCTGAATGCCCAAGCCGTAGCTGGTCCTGTGAATCTTTAAAGGCTTTATCATGCGTTTGCACCGTGTGAGGTGCCTGCTGTGGGCAGCCCATGGGGGATCCCTCTTGGCTGAAAGATGTTGCTGAAACCTTCCCAATGTCACCGTTGTGCCTTCCCTCAGCAAATTCCCATTACCCATGATGCGTGTTCCTAGTTTTCACCTTGTCACAGCAGTGAAATGAGCTTAAAAGCTCCCCAGTTCAATGCTCAGTGATCATTTGGTTGTGTGAGCAGCAGAGCAGCATCGTGGCTATCAGCATGGGTTCTGTCAGCCCATGGGAGGTAGCAATAACTAATACAGCCTCTGAATCACTGTCCAGCACCCTGCAGGAGGATGTGGAACTCTGTTTGGGACTGTTCATAGTGTAAAATTAGCTGGGACAGTGCTTGGAGCCTGCTGATTCTTCCCATGCAGCCTTGGGGGAGTTCTTAAAAGATTATTTGATGAAGGCCTCCAACCCTGCCCAAACAGAAATCATCGCACTTGAAGCAAAGGCCATTTCTACCTGCAGATCCTTGAAGCAGTGGTACATGTTATTCTGATCTAAGTTCAGAAACCCAGGTAGTAATGAGGAGTGCAGCCAGTGAGAGGAATCTGTGACTGTCTCTGCTTAGTAGGTAGGTAGGTAGGTTAATGTGTCGGACAGGCTGCCATCCAGAAGTCTGACTAACAAGGTCCAACTTCCTTTTGTCTTCACAGTTCCACCAAAGATCTCCAATATCTCCTCGGACATCACCGTGAATGAGGGCAGCAACGTAACCCTGGTTTGCATGGCAAATGGGCGTCCTGAGCCTGTCATCACCTGGAGGCACCTCACCCCAACAGGTAAGAGACCCAACGGGACTCAGCTCTGCTGGTGATTTGTGAGCTGTTCAGTAGTTTCCTTCTCTTCCAACATCAATAGGAGATTTCAGTAGCAATACAGGCAGCTGTAAGAAAAGTAGTAGGAATGTTAAATGCACTGCAAGCTTGTTTTGCAGTGTGGTTTCCCAGGCACAATAACTAGGTTGCCCGAGGGAACAAATTAAATTACTTCAGTAGGTACTCTACAGAATTGGACCTGTAATTCTATTTAGCTTTGGCCTTCATCTAGTTGTCCCAATCTCTACTGCTGGTAATGCAACGCACGGTGGTTTAGACAAAACACTGCTGGTGCCAGAGAGAGGGGGAAGGTTTTCTGTTTAGATGTTACACAAAGAGGTTCTTTCTGAAAAGCATGGAATTTGCTTCCCGCTGATCTGCCTTAAAAGAGAGAGGCAAACAGTGGCACAGACTATTTCATAGTACTGTCCATTTTGGCAGACAGTCCTTCTGTGTCTTGTGAGGTGAGTTAAGAAGGTATTTGATCTGCAAGAGGAGTGAGGAGCAGGGTGGAGACAGAATAAAGGAGAACTCACCAGCTTTGTTCTGCTATCTAACTGTGCTTTCCATGCTCAGGGATGTGGCAAGCTTGGAAGGAGAATATCCTTTCAGTAGTCAGGCTCCATGGGGTGGTTAGCACCTTGGGTTGCAAGGAAGCCTTCACCCCCTAAAGATTTATCACTAGGATGGGAACAAGAGCTATGTTTCTCTTCCTCTTTGTCATGTCCTTTGAGAAGAGACGAGCTCTTGATCTGATTTCTTTTGCTGTCAGATACTCTTTCATCTAAATTGTGTGGGGAAAGCATTGATTAGCTCCATATGAATAGTCTTATATGATATTCACATATATGTAAAGGGTTAAAGACTGTTCAAGGTAAGCATAGTACAAGCTTTCTGCATGATCTATAGACAGTCAAGCTATCTGCTGCCGTTCAGCAGACATAAAAGAGGATAGCATTGCAGAAAGCAGGTTGGAGAGAGAAAGAGAAAATGCCACATTGCAGAAGAGCTCAATCCACGTGCTGCATCCAGAGGATGCATTTGAGGCCTATGGTTCAGATTGTGTTGCTCAGATTTCCTGTCTCATCACTTCGGTATAGCCAGTAAGCCAGATACGTGTTTGTATGATACACGGTTTATATTTCCAGTCCATTGCTTGCAATACCAAAAGAAGAAAGATGGGGAAAGACTGCCAAGAAGAGGTGGGAGGAGCAGAGCTGATGAGGGAGCACTACTTCTTTGTGGTATCAGCGTCACTACCTGATATCCCTCTTCTGCTGTTTTCAGTATTAAGCATGACTCTTCCATTTGCATATGTAGGGAAATAGAACCTATTTTTTTACCTTTTATTACGTATATAGAATTTTCTAGCTCTGGCTTTTATGCTCATGAAATTTATTTCATATAAGATCTCCCATCTTACTGCTGTGTCAGTCTTTCAGTCCTCCATTTAATACTTTCTTGTACTCAAGCAAGAGATACTCCCTAGCTATTCCATGAGCACAGCCTAACATTGACCAAGTTAAGGGCATTACAAGGATTAAATGCTTAAATCCCAATGAAAACTAAGGCCTGGAACACATGAGATGTGTTGTTCAGAGCACCAATAATAAGATTCTGTCCTGACTCATCACTTTGGCTGCATGTTTGTGCTTTGTGGGGTTTTTGCAGCTGTACCACCTACTCCATTGTATCAAACACAGACTTTTTTCTCCCTTTCAAAAAGACTCCTCAGCCAGAATGACGGTTTGCTTTATCCCTGTTTAGCGAGAAACAGGACTGAGGAATCCCATCCCTGCTTTGATTCCAGGGTCAGTTCTCCTGGGTCTGGTTTTCACTTTTGCATCATGTCCCTTCACATCTTTCCTCCCGTGCTGAGTGTCTCAGAGGTGTTGCCTTCTTAGCACCCCTCAGCACCATCTCACTGACCCCATTCCAATCCATTCTCAGAGCTCCTGCTACACTGAAGCCTGCCAAACACCCCCTTCACAACCAGCTAGAGCCAGGGATGAAGGGCAGGCATCCCAGTCTGTCACCTCCAGGTCTCACTGCTTGTTGTTCTCTTTCTTCCCATCTCAACCCATCTGCTATATTTTGCGGTTACAGAGAAACTGCTTTCAGGCACACATCAAGTCTTTTGAGCAGCAGGTAGCCCAATAAGGCACTTGTCCCAAAATGGGGACAGAAGGGCTTTTTTGGAATGTTTTACTTGAGGGTGACAATTAATACAGATTCCAAACCTATTCCATAGCTGCTATGGTTAGAAATGCATCTTACCTTGGGATCTCCCTTCCCCAGAACTGTAAGGCATTTTGGCTCCATTTATGCTAGTTTTGAAGGCATCGTGCTATGGATCAAAGAGCTAATTTAGATCATAGTAAAGCTTTCTAAAACATATCTGTCTCCTTGGATTTTTTCACAGTTAAATTCATGACCACAGAATGAGGAGGATGAGCATTACTGAGCTTGTGTACGAGGTTTTGAATGGACAGGTTGTGAAATTAAACCAGCACTGAGGGGTGGAGAGGGCCAAAATCACTTTTTCCTTGCGCACTCTCTTCAAGGAGTTCATTAGTGAATTGTCTGCTGCTTCTTTCACTCATTGGCTTCGTCAATAGTGTTTGGCTAATTACCTGAGTTAGGACCACAGAAACGATTTATTTCTTACTGCCTGAGAAGACACAAATGTAAAGGGAAAGCAGCATTGCTACTTATGCAAAGAAGGCAGGGATGCATGTGATAGTTCATTTAAATGCTTCTGGGTCTCAGGAGTGATCATGGCTCGCTCATCTGCCTATCTGGGAAGTTAAAACCTTTGATTTATATAATGCTGTATTGCTCCCTTTGCTGGTCCTTCAGTGAACAATTGAAGTAGGCATTTTTCTCACACCAACTGTAAGGCCCCAAGTCCTGAAGCAACCCATAGATAAAAACCCTCTCCTTACCCTGTGAGATAAGTCCTTGCTTTCCACTTCCAATCCTCTTCAGATGACTGACTGACAGGGTTTTGACAGAGCAGGTGGAGGGAGTCAACCAGACCTTTTCCTTTCCTATCCAACATGCTGTAGGACATTGATAACCTGGTCTAACTAGCTGTGGATAGTTCAACAGGCATTGCCTGGGTGCTCAGACAGCTCCATTCTCCTCAAGCCAGCAGTGACCATAGCAGCCCTTGAACTGGATTTGTTAGGAAACTGGTTTGTTCAGTTTGAGCAGGACCAAGTATTGATGACTTTCTGTATAGACTATATGAGTTAGCAGTTGTCAGCATTAGAAATACTTCACGTGGGGATATACTATAGCCTCTCATCTCTTGAAAGGGACAGACCCAGACTGTCCCCTCTGTGACTTTGTACAAAGAGTAGGTGTTACTCTGTTGTTTTTCTCTCCTTGATATTAACTCATAACCTAAATGATCCATGCCCACAAAGTTATAGGTTATTTTTCCATCACTGAAAGCAAATTTCCAGTAGTTGTGCCACAGCCCGGACAAGATCCCAGCACAGGGCCATGTATCATGAATGTTAACACATTCTGTGTGGGCTACCAGAGGCAGTCTACCCATCTCTGGTTTGTTATGTTAAGAGGTGCTCTGTTGTACCTGTACCATGCACCAAGGTAACAACTAACACAGCCAAGAGAAGAATCCAGTAGGATGATTTGGAGATGGTAGGCAATGCTTACTTTTGAGCTCATCTTAGTTTTACTTCATGTCTTTCTTGACTTAAGTTTATTCGGGCTAATATGACTTCTCCCCACCCATAAGTTGCTGAGATCACAGTCCAGCTTCTTTATCATTTATCATTCTCCATCTCCCCATCTTATTCGGAACTATGCTAGGTGGCTGGTTGACTGAAAAAGAGCCTTCTGGGAAAAACAGATTCATGCATGCTCATATTCTTATCAACAAACTCCCTCTCATCAGAAGCCCTAAAGAGTAGCCCCTTGTGAATTGAGTTAACAGCAACATGCATGTGGACAGTTATTGCAAAGTCTTTACATTACTAGACATCCTTTTGTCCTGGATGGGCAGACAAACACAGAAGAAAAAGGCAGTTCCTGTCCTGAGTTGCTTGTACTCAAGCTAACAGGAATAGTCCCATTCATATTTCTGCTCCTTTCCCAAGAGGCATTGATGGTTGAAATCTTCCTGAGGGCCTTGCTCATGGGTCCTCTGGCAAGTGTCATGAGATAGGTACCTGTGTGTGGTGGCAATCTGACAGGTGGTGGCAGGGAGACAAAGCTATGTTCATCCCTATGGGGCTCAGCTCAAGGTTGAACAGTAGAGGCTTTACTGATTGTGCGTAACCGGCTGGGGAGCAAACAATTTAGTTTCCTAAAGCATCTATGGAGTGTGAAAAATGCATGAAATCACCAAATATCTCATTCCTGATTCAGCTTCCCCAGCCTCAGCCCAGCAAGGCCGTTCAATAGAGAACAGTCTGGATTCTCCCAAATTCCATCTGACAGTCTGAAGATACCCACTTTGGCTCAGAAAGGGAGCTTAGTTATTACAGTGGTAATCACAACATAAACACCATTCTAGAGCAAAGCAGATAAGTATTGATTGCAACACCCAAGTTTCATGTCACAGCATAAAATGAAAGGAGATGGGAAGGCTTGTCAAATACACCATTCTGATTCTCCCTCGAGGGTATTAGAAATTCTCATTGAGTCTTAGAGAATGTACTATAGCCTGGGAAGTTTAGTAAGGATAGAGAATACAGAAGAGTGCCTGCATGCTCTGTGTAATTGAGATGGTATACATATAATATGTTTATAAACAGCTGTAGAACTCATTGCCGTGGAAAGTTATTTAAAGACGAGAACTTGGCAAGACTCTTAACAGTTTGGGTGTTCCTGAGGATAATGTGACAAATCTGGATATTCTTGTTATTCATAACAAAAATATTGAAAAGGATGTTAAACTTCATGCTTTGGGGCTCAGTTACTTGAGATGGGGATGAGACCTAAACTGAAAGAGACAGATTATCTCACACCCCCGCTCACTCATGTGTCTTCCTTCAGTGCATGCCAGCCTCCTTGTAGGGCCGAACATGAGGGAAGCAGAGAGCTGTCTGAAGGCATGGGATTTAAGAAGGCCATATTGTTCACATGGACAACTTTGGTCATTATGCCCTGTGTTTGTTTGCTTCTCATTGCTAAGTCCAAAGCCTTGCTTCTGCACTCCATGTTGTGCAGGAGAATCCAGTTTATACCTGAAGACAGTAACAAACAGAAAACCCTCAACCAGAGTCACCACAAGTCAACCCTGCAGGCACTAAGTAGTCATGGGGGCTACAAGGATCCTGGAGAGGGACTCTTCATCAGGGACTGTAGCAATAGCTCAAGGCGTGATGAGTTCAAACTGAAACAGAGGAAGTTCAGGTTAGATATAAGGAAGAAGTTCTTTACTGTGAGGGTGATGAGGCACTGGCACAGGGTGCCCAAAGAAGTGGTGAATTCTCCATTCCTGGCGGTGTTCAAGGCCATGTTGGACAGAGCCTTAAGTGACATGATCTAGTGTGAGGTGTCCCTGCCCATTGCAGGGGTTGGAACTGAATGATCTTGAGGTCCTCTCCAACTCTTAACTATTCTATGATTCTATGAGTTGGAAGGGGATTTTCTGGTTATCTAAACCATTTGGATTTAGTCCACCTCTCTGCTGCACACTTAAAACCTCAGTAAAACAATTGTGGAGTGTTGCTTTGGAATATTGGAGTGTTTGGGGTTTCTTATTTGGGTTTGGTGGGGGTTTTTTTGTGATGTTACTGTGCCAGCTCTTCTTATGTCACAACTTTCTCTCCCTCCCGAACTGCCTTTGCCTGATCAGGAAATTAAAGATTTAGAAGATACTTCTTTGACCTTGCATTTTAGGGTGTTAAGGGGCAACTGATGATTTTTTAACCAAGTCTCTTTTTCCTCCTATTTTGTTTTCAGTTTTGGCTTTGATTTTGTTATTTTTCTTTTTCCTTGCATCCTCAAAATACTCTGGCAAAAAAATGTAGTCTCATCTTCCACACAAACATCTCATTTTGTCTTATACACTCCCAGTTTGTTTTAGGACTCTTTCTGAGATATCTTTTTCTCTTTCGGTCTGGTCTTCCTCTTACCCAAAATTATAGGGGGAAAAATGAAGGTTGCTGGCTCACAAAGAGCCTGGGAAACAAGCCAAAGTTTCAGCTTTTTCAGGGCTTCTCCAGAAGGCATCCAAAGTTGTTCCAACCTCTATTTGCTCCCCGCTTCTGCCGGCTCCACATCTTTTACTTGTGCAGAAGTCCCCTCTTCCTAGTGCATGGCCCACAGAAGCCTCCCTGCACCATTCCTCACCTATAATAAACCCAAGTCCTGGACATGCTCTCTCCGCAACACACTGGAGGGCTTTGATTTCTTCCTTCTGTGCTCAGAGACACATAGAATGCCCCAAGATCCCTCCTATTGTAACAGTGCTCCATTCAGTTGCTGTGGTCTGTGATGCTGTTTCAGTACAAGCACTGTTGATGTATGAAGCATTCGTGCTCTCAACAGCTTTGATTTCTGCTTCCTGTCCTATGGCAAAGAGGGAGAGCAAGGCTTCAAGTATTTTAGCATTTCTGGGGAACAGGTTGCTGTGAGGAGGGAATTTGCTCAATCAGCAGTGATTGGAGAGGAGCATCTGGAGTCTGCTGGTCAGTGCTTGGCTGCTCCATCTCTGGCAAGAATCTCTGTGCAGTTGGTGGCAAGATGTGATAGTTGAGCACCAAGTTGGTGGCCTTCCTGCCACATGGAAATGATGTCCTTTAGAGCACGTTGGAGTCAGGTAGAGTTGCCAGAAGGCTGCTCAGTGAAACTGAGCACCCCAGAAGATGAGAATTCTAAATCTTCCATAATTAAGGGTGACAGGGAAAGGAATTGCCATACACTACCATAATAGGATCTCAGTAGCAGGTTAATGAACCTTACCAAATTCTCCATCATTCCCACCAGCACAAAACCATTGAAATCAAGGGTCTTTTCTGCCATGACTAGGGCAAAGAGAGGACAGGTCTGCTGCCTACTCTGCTTAGCATGGTAGATTCTGTCTGTCTTGCCCCCCTTCCTTTGTGCTCCAAACCTTCCATTGAACACTCTCGTATCCTACCTATAAGTGAACTGCAGGAAAAGAAATTGCCTGAAGAGAATGTTATTGAGTTCAGGACACTGACAGTTGTGTGTGTTATCGTGTCTCCCTCTAGTGATCTGAGCTCAGGAGTCTGCTTTGGGTCTGTTGTGCTTGGAGGTACTCATTTGGTAGCAGAGCTTCTTCGGGTTCACATGGGCAGACTGCTCAATGCTTTAGGACCGGGTCCGATTTCCTCTGCCATCTGGAGGTCATATTCCCCACTGGCAGCTCCGTGTTTACAGCTGTAGTTCGCATCCAAGGATTTAAATGTGCTTGTAAAGATGCAGAGAGGTTGAGTGTGAATTAAAGAGAGGAAAAAAAATCGCAGCATTTTAAATTTAATACTTTCAATCCAAACATCCTTAGGAAGAAAATGGAGAGCCTGCATTTTTTTTTCCCCTTGTAGCTGTAATCTATAAGTACTTTCACTTTAGGCAAGCATATTTCTCATTCTCTCTTCACAGTAGGAGAGAGAGACACTAATAAAAGGGGAAAGTTAAGGTAGTAGCTTATAGCTGCTCCCTGCATTTTTTCTTTCATTTAAAGAGGGTGACTTCACCAGTTTTGTTAGTATGCTGTCATAAGGCTTCAACTGGTCTCAATGGCTTCAGTGCCTGATATATTCTGCACTGAAGTTAGAGCTACTGTCTCCATCTTGTCTAGGGATTCAAGTGAACACGGATGGCAGCACAGGGGTCCTGCCCAGACAGCGATGTCTGGAGGGAGTTTCCCATACAGACCCAAAGCCTTCACCCTTTCTAGCTTCTCCTTCATAATCATCTGTCTCTTGCCTCTGCCTCCACACCCCCATTAATTTCACTGATGAAGCCACTTGGCTTATGTATCCCAGCTCTAGTGGTAGCTGGAAAATAGTGAGGGGGAGACAGAGAGGACAGAGGTGTGCAGGGACAAGCAGGTTTGTTTGCAAGAACCTCCTGTACAGACATAAACCTAGGACAAAGCAAAAGGGGCAAGACATCCCGAGCCTGCTTGCCATGATGACCACAGCAAGGTCAGTTATCACTCAGCCTCTTGCAGCATGGAACTTTATTCCCATTTTGAATACACTCGTAGTGGAAGTGGGAGGCTCCCAGCTGAAGGCAAAGAGCTATTTTGGTAACGAAAGGCTGCAGCAGGCCCTGGTGTTGTGAACAATTATGCTCTCTTTCCTTCCTCAGCCTCCTTTCTGAGTCTTTCAGAAACGTGTCTTCAGAACATCCTTTCCTTCCCTGTCTGAAGAAATACATGAGAGACTAAAAATGTGATTCAGGGATTTATGGGGGGTTTTAGGGGGTGCAGGTACAGAAGTGTTGTTTTTATTTCTTCTTCAGTTACTTTTTCCTTCTGAACAGCAGAAAAATATGGAAAATGTGACTCTTCTCATGTAGTTTTTCTTTTTTCATGCGCTGGCTGAACAAATAATCCTTCCTCATAAACTCACAGTGAGTGCCCACCACAGTGTTACTGCAGCATGGGAGCAATGCAGGCAGCAGCAGGGAGGCTGAGGGGGGATGCTGAGTGCAGGTCCATCCTGGGAAGCAAAAGCTGCTGTCCGATGCAGCTCTTGAGTTTCACACACAGTTTGGGGTGACTTGAACCATTTGAAGCATGAGCATATTGTGCCAAAGCATCAGCACAAGCTGTAAACAAGGAAAGTGTAATGCAGGTGATGATGGCTTGGGAAAGACATTGATCATAAGAGATTTCAGTTGTATTAATGGAGGGCTGTAGCAGATTGCAAGGGTCATGGAGCGAGGACATGACCGTATCCATGGCACACCTTACTGAGCAGCTCGTAGAGCCTAAGGCTTGTCTTGGCTTGTGTTCCAGTCTGGGGCAGGCAGAGTGAGGAGCAATGCAGCCTCTCAGGGGGTGCTAAGGCTCCTCATAAGGGTGCCTGCAGGTCACTGCATGTGCCTAGCTGGGAGCTGCTGGCAGGGTCATCTTAATACATGTACCATGATAGTCAGCATATGTCATTACCACTATCCTTACCTACTGTGCAGCTTGTAGATCTGTAAAAGCCATATGAGTATGCAGGTGCGCCCTGCAGTATGCATTATCTGTGAACATTTTACTATGTGTTCATTTGTATGTTCACCATGCCAGTGTCTGTACATGCATTTTGCTGCTGCACAGGTAAGCTTTTGATGTTTACCAGCCTTATTCAGCAACCTCAAAGGCCTGCATTTCCTTAATGGCAGAATTGTGAAACATAGCAGTAAGCATGCAAAATAAAAGCAGAAGAAAAGACAGACAGCATCCGGAGTCATCCTGTACCTGTCATCCTTTTACTGCTGGGCATGGCTCTGTACAGCTGTCCAACGCCTGTCTGTACAGCCTAAAGTACAGATGCATGAAGTGGACAGATAATAAGTATTTTTAGTGACAATCATGATAAAAAGCATGATTTCAGAAATTCCCTGAACTGGAAAAGCTCAGATCATGCTCCAAACTTTGCAACTCCAATCTTTCTCTGGCGTGTTCACTTGTATCCACTTCATTTATCTCTGCTGTACTCAGGCATCTTCAGAGTGAAGATTTCCTGCTTCTATCTCCCCTTCTGCCCATGGGCCTTAAAGTTAATTTGTGCTGACTGTTAGTCCTTGGGTACGTGGTGGTTTGAGTTGACTTGGTGGGCTGGACCACAGGTGCCCACCAAGCTGCTCTATCACTCACTTCCTCTGGAGGAGGAGGAAATAAGATGGGAAAACCTCTGTGCATCAAGATAGAGGCAGTTTAAAAAAGCCAAAGCTAAAGGCAGTATGCAGAAGCAAAGGAAAACAAGAGATTTATTCTCTGTTACCCATCATCAGGTGATGTCCAGCCACTTCCCAGGAAGCAGGGCTTCACTATGAGTAACGGTTGCTATGGAAGACAGACTATGCAATAATGAATGCCCCCCTCGATGTTCCTTCAGCAAGCCCCAGCTCAGAAGCCTTGGAGCTGCATGTACCATAACTTAGGGTGAAACATAGGCACATGGAGAGGTAAGTCGCTCCTTGTGAGGGGCTGGCTTGTGCCTCAGGAAATGCCAGGATGGATCTGGGAGTCCATGCACACAACAGAGGCTGCAAGGGATTTGGGAGCAGAGAGAAGTCACTTTTGCCACACAGCATCTCATGTGTGAGACCAGGGGAAGATGAGGGAAGGAGACTGTTCACTCAAACAGACAAAAGTAATTAGAAGAGTAAAATAATAGATTAATGAGCAGCCAGCGTCAGGGGAACTTATTAATTATCAGTAGAGGGTTTCCTTCAAAGTGCAGGCTGGCCGAGGGCACGCAAGATAGCAACCACAAGTCTAGTCCTGTCTAAGGAAGCTGCCAGGGAATTAGTGGTGCTGGGTGTCTGGAGAATGATAGCAGAGTTAAATGCTTCCTTTGAATCCTGTGTTATGTGCGGCTCAGGTAGCAGCCGGGGAGGAAGGGGATCTGGGGAATGGTAGGTTGTATCTAACTGATGTTAATAATGGCTCAATAAAAGTGCTCTGATAAGAACACATTAAAGTTGCACGGTTAAGCACTCGCAAGCCAGGTAAGGTGAGATTTAAGGTTACAAATGCAACCTTAACTCTTCTCCTGATGAGTGTACCTTAGCAGGAAGCCTCTAATTAAGGGGCATCAGGCTATTTCTCAAGTAATATATCATAACATTGGTTAATGCTCTCTTCAGGTGCACACTGTGTCTTGTAATATTGTGGGTTTGTCCATGGTGAAACACAAGAGTCCGTTTTAATTATGACACTGAGAGCACTGCATGAATTGTAGTTGAACCAAACACAGTGGTTTAGACACAGGGTCCATCTAGACTGTTTAGATACAGGGCAACCCACCATCTGTCTTCTCAGGTCCCCATTTCAGGTGCCAGAAAGCAGTAGGCATGGAAGATGTTGGCATCAGCTGCAAGTAGTGTTGAACGTGGGGCTTTCCTTTCTAAGGATTAATTTTGACCCCTTTAGCTCAACAGACTTTGTGTTTTACCCAGTTGCCTCGCTGAAGCATTCAGTCTACTCACACGGTGAGATGTTACACTGTCCCATCAGACTGTACCACAAAATACATCTTTCTTCTGTCACCTGAGGAGGTAATTGTTAACATAGCAATGTATTTTCCTTTTAGCACTCCTACATTTACAATTTTCAGTCTCATTGCATGTAGAATGGTTGTGATATAAGAGAGAGAGAAAATATAAAGGGCAAATCTGTTCTTGGGGAACACTGCAGAAGTGAACAGATTCAATGGGTTTAAACTACACATCATAGATCTGACGTCCTTCCTTGATAGAAATGCTGAGTCGTTAGCCCGCCCATTGAACATGAAGTCCTTTGAGGGTAAACCATCTCTTCTGCTGTGTAAGTCCTTGAGTAAAAACCTCTGTCCTTCCCTGCATTCCTTTACTGCAGTAGTCTTATATTTCTCACAAGCCTCCATCACTGTGTCTGGCAAACAAAACCTGCAGCACCCCCTGCTATCCCACTGCTCATCCTTGCAGCCACATAGAGAGGTCTGCTTTGGTTGCATTTGAAGTAAATATTAAGCAGTGTTAGACTACAAGTGTCATCAAATCTGTTTGGCGTCATATGAGTCGGGGTGCAGACTTGCATGTGTGTTTGAAAGCTTCTAAAGTAGGTTAGATGCCCTTAGCTCTGTTTTGCATTGTGGATCTCTATCCAAAGCAAATGGATAGGGTAGCAGGAACAGCAAAGGCAGCAATTTTAGCAGCAGCCAGAGATCTATAAATATTTTTAAGGGTTTCCAAATGTGTATTTGGTTGTCACCAGCAAGAAACAAAGGTGTTGTGAGAGCTGTTCCTTAGAGGCAGGGGACAGGTCAGTGTGGAGCAGCAGCTCATCAAGAGGGTTTTGTGTGAAAAGGGAAGGTCACATAACCCCAGGTGTCCCTCCAGGAGACAGGCATCAGCTAACCACAGGGGAACAGAGCCTACGTGCACAGTGTGAGAGAACAACCGCGAGGAGGAAAGGTGGAAGGTTTCATAGAAAGCCCCCAGCACGGTGAAAGGTGCTGATTAATTTCCATAGACCTGCATGGATCTGAAGTGAGCTAAAAATTTCCTCGCTCAGAGACTTTGGGGATCGCTGAGCAGAGTTTGTTTAAAAGAAACGAGCTTCATCTGAGAGGTTTTGCAACTTGCGCTAATGAGAGTCTGTCTGTCAAACTTAAGTGGCATCAAGTGGCTCAGAACAAGGGCTCTTGGGCGTTAAATGGTTCCTACCAAATACCAAGCCCATTACCATGATTGGCTGTTGTAGCCCTCTAAACGGCAAGAATGATTAAATTGGTCGTTATGAAACACTAAAGATGCATAATTATGAAAAATAAGGCTTGAGTAAGAGGAGATTTCATCTCACCGCTTTGTATCTCAAGGAGGAATCAATGCAGAAACGGTTTAAAAGCAGCCAAGGGTTGCCCCTTGTCTGGTTTTCTCCTGACATGAATGTGTTTGGAAGTATGTTTCTCCAGACCCTAGGTTGATATATGAGCTGGAGACTGAACGTCCCAAGTCATCCTCTATGCATAAGATTGTGTTTCTGTCTTGTTGGGGAGGTTTTGACTGCCTGCTGTCCCTCACTTGGTCTTCAACTCGGAGGGAAGTCATCTTTTCTTGGTAATGTGCCATGGGATACATCTAACCCATGCAGTTGTGTGGAGCAATGAGGTGTGAACATGTGTCCTGTCACAAGGGAGAGCACAGCCAGTTCTACTAAAGCCACAGAAGAGCAGCATATGGCAGCAAGAGGGACAAAGGAAGTTACTGGGGGCAGCTCCAGCAAATCAGCGTTACAGCAGTAAGATACTGGCATATTTAGCAGACTAGGGGGTTCAGAAGTCAGTATTGTGGTGTTTTCAGCAGGAAACTGCTGTGGAAAGCCTTGAGATGCTACTAGTGCTAAGCAAACTCAGCTCTGCCTGTTACTCTCTCCTGTTTGCTAAGGTGAGGTCCTGTGCATGAATTTGCTTGCTCCTTCTGGCACATCAGGTGCCCCTGCCTTATCTGGGAGGGAAGGATTTATGTCCTCAAAGTGTCAAGCTCAGGCAGTGCTGCAGGCATGGGCACAGGTACATTTTCTCCTCCTTGGGAACCCTCAGCTGTTCCAGGGGGCTCTTCTCCATGCCACGGAGAGGGGCTTTCTAGGAGGCAGATCTGTTGCAGAAACCAAGTGTCAGGTCTTCTGCTACTGGTTTTGGTCACTGTGTACAAGAGGGCAGGGGCACTGAGTACCCATGAAACTCTACAGGTGGGAGAAGGGCTTGGATAAAGCACTGCAGAGCAGTTACACATCTTCAAGCTTGCAGGGGTGTTGGGCGAAAGCATTGTGAAGTTCTGCCTGTGAAAAGTGGGAAGCCCTTTGCCTTGATCGCAGCTCTCCTTCCTGTTGTTGGGCAACTCTGAGGATGAGACCAGTGCTTTGCACCCTTCCTGCTCTCCCAGCTGGGCCAATACCCCTCACTGTTACTTTGGAGCACCCCTCAAATGTTGCTCTCCCATTAAAAGGCTGGAATATCACAAGGCACAGAGCAGAATATGTGCATGGGGGCTCCTCAGCACAGCTCAGTCAACTCTGGCTTCCTCATGTTCCCGGTTTGCACAGACCTTCAGCAGAAACAGATTATTTATTTATCCATTTTACTTTCCTTGTAGTTCTCTCCCCCTTTGGTGCCGCCCCAACCTTAGAAAAGTTTTATAACCTCCTTAGAAAGAGTAATTGTGGTGCTGAGTTATGCACAGCACCTGGGTCCCTCTGCTCTCCTTGGGTTGCTGCACTTCTCTAGGTGAGCACTAGCTGAGTAACTGAGCCCAAGTCGTTGTTTTTGCTGTTGAAATTAAGTGGTCACAAGGGATATGCTGGTATTTACGTTTGCTTTCTTCTGTATCTGATATGCAATGTACTAGCAGATCCTACCTGAAACTCCGGTGACCATTCATCTCCCTCATCTCTCTGTCTCTGCTCTCCTCATGTAACAGCTGATGTCAAGGATGTTTCAGGAACTTGATTTGTTTGTAAATCAAATGCCTTTAAAAGATGATTGGACACTGCTTGGTATCAGAGTGTGTCATTTAGGACATTAGTCACTTTTAAGAAAATAATCTCTGCGTGTGTGTGTCATTTATGGCATTATTCATATCCCAGAAGACGAGTAATGGCATCTGCATATGTATGTGCGAGTGTGTGAGCCATCTAGTCAGCTGATTTGCCTTATAAAATTGTCTTTTCTCCAGTACTCCTGTGGCTGCTGTAGTCAAAATAAAATGTGCCATGTCTTAAATGGAAAGCCAGGTATCTGCCTTCTGAAGACTGCACTCTTCACAGAGATGAAGTTGTAACACACCTCTTGGCACCTCCCTATGCCTCCCTCTCTGGGCCACTCAGCCAAACTTGATCTGCCTGAAAAGCTGCTTCTGTTAATTTAAACCAAATCAGAAGCATCCTGAAAAGTTTCAGACTTCTCTTGAGGTGTTGAACAGGGGGGACAAATTGTGAAAATGGATTGATTTCATTCCTTAAATGCTTTTCTAACTTCTCTCATGGCTTCTTGTAATTTGTACGTAGTTGTTGGCTTAAATCCCCAGCTCTACTGGAAAAGATTATTCTCTGTAAGGGTGACTATTCTCTGGTTTTCGTGAGTTCTGGTTATGGGGATGCAGAAGTAGTTCAACATTACAGCTGTCTTCCATGAAACACTATGAGCACCATGAAGTTCCTTACCCGCACAGTAGCTTGTAGGCATTTAACAAAAGTCCACTTGTAAAATTCTTCCAAAATGAGAACTAAATTTGTTTAAGACTTCCTGTATTATTGGCCTCACTTCTGCTAAAATATAATAGGGTTATGGTTGCCGTGATCTGTGGACTTGACAATGCAGGTGTGTGTATCAGGACCCAGATCACTCAAGGATGAAGCTTTGTCACTCTAAACACTTCCCTGCAGGAAAAAAAATCAGCCTAAATGCCTCAAAGTCCTTAATTTGTGTTCAGGGAACAGTTTTTCAGGGAATTGTGTGTTACAGAGCTTGGAGGAGATAATGAGTCAAAACCTGAGCTGTTTTTCACGTGTGGAACCTTTTCCCAGCGATTTCTCATCTTATAATTTGGTCTGTAAGCCCCAACTGCATTTTAATCAGGTGCTCTTGACAGGGATGACTTTGACAACAGGAAGTGGGGTAGAGGCAGGGGGGAAAACTCAGTTATATGATCAAAGTTGGTTTCAGATAGTTTGGAAAGGCCTCCAGATTGCCTCAAAGTTTACAGCCATCATGGTCGGGATGTCAGTGTCTGGATATTGTACAGGGAATTGTGCCTAAACAGGGAGGTTGCATATTTCCAGCCTAAAAATGAATATATTAGTGGCAAATATTGCCTCGTGACTGCAGTCTTACTTGTTCTGCTGCTCTTTGTCATGTCACTTCATTTTGCGTGTATGTGGTTCCTCCCTTTGACAATTATTTCTTAATCCAGTGGTTATACAGTGCCAATAAATCTAGGAGGGAATGTTACAAATTCCCTGTTTTCCTCTCTCAAATCCTAGCCTGGAAATTCAAATGTAAGCTTGTAAACAGAATTCACTTGGACCCGTCTTCACATTACTGTGGCAAATGATGCTGGAAATCGGTTCACAAGGAGACAGCTTTGTTAGGGAGAGTTGCCCTGTCAAAGTTCTAGTGTTAGGAAAGGCTGCTTATTTAGCTGCAGATCCAAAGATCAGACCACTTACTTAGCTGTTGTTTGCTAGACATCAGCCCATCAGCCTAGTAGTGGCAAGGACATGGCAAATAACCATGTACCAAAGCAATCCCTCTGTTACCTGACTGGCCTTTTTCTGACTGTTTGTAACATAGGCTCTTTCCTCTACAGAATTCCTCAGGTCAAGAAAAGAAAGTGGAGTGAGGTACCCTTGTCAATAGCTCTTCCTTCAAAGCCTGGCTAATTTATATGCAGGCAATAACTAAATGATGCCCGTGGGGAAAGGCAGCAGAGACAGGGCTGGCTGAGCAATTTGAAGCAATCCTTTCCCATATGCATTTTTCAGTGTTCTGAAAGCCATCTGACGAGGTAACTTCAAATTCCTGGACTTGCAAAAGTGTGAAGGAGCAGGGTTATTAAAACCGTGCATCCCCCTCTAAGTATCTGAAAGAGAGTGCAGCTTGTACTGAGGTGTTGCTCCAGAAGATAAGATTTGCTGTCTCAAGATGCTGTTCGTATAGTATGGCAGTCTCCAAAGTGCTTTCCCAAAAGTGTGGTGCTTGCAACAGGAATGCTGCTGGAAGTCTGGGGGCCATGAGAGTGAAAGAGTGGTAGTTGATAGAGAGATTGGAGCAGATGCCCACAGGGAGAAGAAGGCTGCCCTACATGATGTCTGTCACAAGCAGGAACCCAGCATAATGGTGTTTCACAAACAGCATTCCTTGAGGACACCAAGACTGAGGCTCTTGCTGCTTTTGCTTGTTTAGCTCATCAAATAAGCACTGCTTTGGGACTTAAGGATGATCAGGTCTCAAGGCTGAGCCTCCAAGACTGAATGTCTAGTGCACTTTGCTCTTCTACACTTCCCAAATCAGGGAAGAGCAAGCCCCTCTTTGCAAGCACAAAACATTCCCATCACTTTTGGAGGCTGTCACAGGCCATATCCCCACAATGCCACAGGTGCTCTCCGTTCTTCCCACCACCACACTGCAGTAGGAATTGACTCTTCTCCCCATATCAACATCATAGCCTCTTCCCTCCTTTCTCCTGCTCAGTGCCGGCAGCTCTTCCACCCCCTTCCTGCTCTTGAGATACCTGCCACAGTACTGGGATCCTCCTGCAGGCTCTTTAATTGGAAAGAATTTCTGCCTGGCCTGGAGGTGTCGGGATGCTGACAGAGATGTGTTTCTGTAAAATGAGGCTTGATCTACAGTGCAACAGGCAGCGTCTGGATCACTGAGAATCCCTTACACTCCGTGGCTGCAGCCTGCTTTCCAATGGGGAGCGTTCATTAAGGTGCAGCTGTCAGTGTATGGGTGCTGGAGACCCCTCCAGCTCAGCTGCCAGCTCTCCCTCTGCATTGCTGAGGTGCCATTGCTTCCTTTCCACTTGGCGCTTCCCCCTTGCCTGCTGTGCCACTTCCATTTCTGATTCCCATCAATCTGAAACAGAGCCCTGCTGACCGCTGCTCGTACATCTCCCAGCATGGTTAATAATAATGGCCTCTGTGGGAAATGATGGGCTGAGACAGAGAAAGGACATAATGATGCTCTGGCTGGAGTAGGCAGACAGAGGAAAGCGAAGTGACAAGCAGCCTAAACAGCAAGAGAGGGGTGTGATGATAAAAACAAACAAACCTGCAAGTCTCTAAAACCCCACAGCAACGGCATCCCTGAAACAAATAGGGAGAGACAAGCTCAAGTCCCTAAGGGAGAGCAGAGGGGAAAAGAGAGAGAGTGAGGAAAGTGAGCAGAGAATCGGCCAATAATTGAAATGGCATCAGGGAAGGAAAGAACTGGAAAGCACAGGCAGGCTTGCAATTGGCAGGTGGCAAAGAGAGAGGAAGAAAGACAGAGGCAGAGAGCGTGGAGGAAGGAAGATGTGCATGTAGAAAGTGAAAGGAAAAAACATATGGGATGGCATATGTGGAACTAACAAAATGGATGCAGAATGGGAGGTGGGGAAGAGACCCATGCATTGGCAGAGGAGGAAAACGTATTTGGGGTTAGAAAGAGGGAGAAAAGAACAAAGCACTGAGAGATAAAGACTTAAAGAAGAGTGAATTGAGGAGCCACGGGGCTGTGCCATTAAAGCTCACCAGAGAGGCACAAAGAACAGGATTTGGGACCACAGCACCTGACCTGCTCCCTCCTCCAGGGTTTCACCAGTCCCCATCAGCTGATCTGTGTATAAACTCTTGGGAAGTGCTCTTCCTTTTTGAATAAGCAGGGTTTGATTGGATGGAAAAGCTTTTGGCCTTGTGCTGCAGCCCCACCACCCATAGCACAGAGCAGGCAGGTTTCTTGTAGGTATTATCTCCATAGCAATAAAATGACACCAGCAAGGAAAGCAGCAGGCATCTCTTGGTTGGGTAGATCAGCCGCTTCCCCGCTCCCTGCTTGCTGGGTTATTGTCTATAGTGCCTGACCCTGTGCAGGAAGGATGTTTCCTTGTGTTGGTAAAGCAGATCAATGCTGATACCGTGCACCATCAGAGATTTTTCTCTCAGTGCAAACAGTTGCTGCTGCCTTTGGCACTCATCGACAACCAATTATGTGATCATCTGCGTTTTCTGGCTCACTGTTTCTTACCCCCACACAGAGGAAATCAGAGAAGATGCTTACATTTCCTCTCCATCATTTCTGTCCCTTGGCTGTAGCTGGGACGAAGCTGAGTGGCAGTTGTTGGACCAGGACTGCTTTTGCTGTGCCATGAGGAGGTTAGCCAAAGCGCAGGGGTGAGCCCTGGCTGCCCAGGCAGAGGTGTGCGGGCAGATCTTTGGCAGGGTTCATCACTCATCTTAGTTGCTCACATGGTCTGTAATTGATGGCCATTTTGAGAGCCATCCTCAATGGTCCTCCGCTGAAACGTCAGCACTCATGTCCTGGGCTCTGTGTTCCTGCTCTGTCCATGTCCTCCTGTGCAACACTGAGTAAGTCAAGATTCTTTCTGTGCCCACATTTTGGTTTTTCCCTTAAAGGAATGTTTCCATGACACTGATCATGAGAATTTTAGGTTTGATGTAATTCTAAGGCCCTTCTGGCCTTTTTGATGGCATGGAACACATACGCATTTATGATGAGCACAAAAAAAGGTTTAGGGTTGAGTTGCAGGTGCAAATACCTCACAAATATGGATCTTGCTTACTTATAGAATATGGAATCATAGAATGGTTTCAGCTGGAAAGGACCTTAAGGTCATCCAGTTCCAGCACCCTGCCATGGGCAAGAATGGCTCACACAAGACCATGTCACCCAAGGCTCTGTCTTGAACACTGCCAGGGATGGAGCATTTACTACTTTCTTAGGCAACCTGTTTCAGTGCCTCACCACCCTCACAGTAAAGAACTTCTTCCTTATATCTAACCTGAACCCCATTACCCCTTGTTCTATCGCTACAAAACTTAAGATATTCCACAGCATTTGTCAAATTGAGTCACTGGGGCTACTTCAGGGTAAGTCATGAGAATAAGTTCTGAAAAGCAGCCACAAGCAGAGCACAAACACAAAAATATATGTATTTGTTAAACATCTGCATCAATATTCATGGAACTATTTTTCATTCTTACCTTTTTCCACAGCTTCCTTCCAACTCCTTAGAAAGCACATTTAACCCTCCCATCTTTGCCATTTCAGCTTCCACCTATCTCATGTAGAGTGTTCAAATAAGCTCTTGTTCTGTTTTTTATTCCTGGTAAAGATGAGAGCCGTTAGTGTCAAATGGAAGTGGTCGTGGCTCAGAGGCAAAAGGAGGGACCTGGGTGAGGCTTCTGGCTGGCATTCTGATGCAGAGATTTGGTTTTCAATTAGATAATGCTCTCTGGAAACAGGGCTGCTGGAGCACATGGGACAATATTGACTAAAGCACAAAACAATTCAGTGGGTGACCTTCATGCTCTCACGTGTGTAGCCAGCCAGGATGCACAGCGTGTAAATGCCACCCAATCGGTATTCATTCCCTGTGGCTTGGAACCATTCTGCCCCAGGGAATGGATGAAAGGCAGCTTTCAGGTATGTAATATGATTATCAGATAATATCAGACTGTGATTCCACAAAGCCAAAGGGTCAACGAGACTGATAAATGTATTTTGCCACTTCTGAGAGGATGAATTTTGGAAAATTAGTATGTCCTCCAGATAAAATGAATAAATAAATACATAAAATAAATAGATGACAAGTAACATGGCTCCTACCTCTCCCTAGCCAACCAGCTGCCTCCCAGGGAAAATACTGAGTGTGTGGACACTATTGCACATATTTGGTCTGGGTTGTGTTTGCACATCTGAAATGAGAGCAAATTTGTGTCCCATTTGCTGTTAGGGGCATAAAGGAATTCAATTCTACTGTTTTTCTTAGCCCTTTGAGATGGTGGCCTCCATTATGAGATTCAAGATTCTATCCTGTTTGCAGCCACCGTGTTTGGATTCCCAGGGGTGGAAGGAAGGCACTGCCTGTCCTGGCTGCTGTCACTAGCATGCCTAGGAGAGGTTTCCTGCTGGGTATCTACGTGCTGTTTCCTTTCCAGCCTGCCGAAGGTTTGAATCCAATCATCTTTGCCTCACAGAGTAGTGCACATGTTCTCAAGAGTCAACCTTTACTTGCCCTTTGACTAAATGACCTGACTCCTTCCCATGTGGGAGGATGAAAATGGAGACTTATTACAACTGGCTGAAGCTGTGGTGTTTAAAGTTTTAGCAAAAGATACTCCAACTGTTTGCTCCAAAGAGACTACAGTTGTGGTAACGCTATAAATCATTAACATCAACCTGCAAAATAGGCTTCCCAGGCGTTTGTGCTGCTGCTGCTGATCCCTAGCATGAGGAATAGCCTATGATGCCAGTCCCTGTCTGAAAGATCATCTGCGTGATCTCACCGGCAGCATTGTTTAGGCTGCTCCAAAGCTCACTTGTGTCAAACCACAGAGCTCAAAAAGAGGGAGACAATAGACACAGATGGAGGGGTCTCTGGTTTGTAAATGGATACAGCTGCCTAAAAAAAAAGCCATTCTTGCACAGGCACCCAGAATAGCTGTATTCTGGTCAGTCAGAGCAGCTTTTAAGTCAGACACTTTCTTTTCTCATGGCTCAAAGACCAAGTAACAAAAAGCAATAAATCTCAGAGAAGTGACCTCTGAATTTTCTCAGCATAAAAAGCTGCCTCTCTTGAACTGAAAGAAGAAAATATATATAGCTGGGCTTCGTGAAGAAAAATTCCTTACATTAAGGGAAAAGGGAAGTATTATAAGATTTTACTGTAGCTAAATTTTAAGGCCAGAGGGATCATGTAGTTTGATTTCATGCGTAACACAATCCAGAGAACTTGGCATGGTAATTTCTTTGTCAAGTCCATAACATCCATTGGAACGACAGCCCATCCTTCACAAGGATGCTGGTGGCTCCGCTGTGGTCCTTCCCCATGGTCTGTGCATGCTTCCCTGGAGCACCCAAGCACTATATCCCCTCTCAAGAGGCTCAACTAAACCTGATGTCTCAAGGGCACGGCCTCTCCCTATTCCAAGCAAGGTTTCCTTCCCATGGAGAGCCTTGCACAGCCTGTGGGGTGTATGGAGGAGAAGGGGAATGAAAGCTGATGAGGTAAAATACATTCATAGCGCTCCTGCAAGTTCACAAGATGCTCAGATCTGGTTCTGGGGATAGGCTGTGATTTGTCTTTCTTCCAGACTTGTTCAAACTGTCTCACCTTTCCCCCATTGAAATACTCATGCTTTGAGTGCCTTAGGTGAGAGAAGCATGACAACTTTGCTGCACTTAGGACATTGTTGTCAAATTGAAGGACTAGGGAGGAGCCACTTAACCCAAGGGAAGTATTTGCATTCAGTTAAGTGCAGACAGCTTTCTCTCAACGGTCTCAAAGGGGAACAAAACACCCTACTGCATTTTCCCTGCTCAGGGGAATGGTTTGAGTTTGAGAATGTGAACAAGGGAGGAAATGGAGAGCACTGCAAAAAAGTGAGGAGAAGAAATCCTAGCCTTGAGGAGTGTCCCATGCAGGAAACAGAACACTTTGTGTTCTGCAGGTTACAGAGGCTGTTTGAGCGAACACTGAATAGACACTTCAAAGGGCTGCAATATCTGGTTGCAATTTAGGCTGTTTCATCGCATTAAGGTGTGTGGGTTTTGAGGGTGTGACTTTATGTCTTCGTGTATCTTAACTTTGGAGCAATGCGATCTGTTAAGAACAATGAGATAGAAATTGGAAAGGAAGATGCAGTTGCACGTGTGCTGAGCCCTGAAGAGCCAGTGACCAGGCAGTGCACAGGAAAATGTATCAGGCAGAAAAAACTAAGAGGCCTATCAAGAAGGGGACAAAGGAAGACTTTGTATAAGCGAGGGAGAAACCTCTTACGTTAGATCTTCTGAAATAGGCTCTTGCCTTTGTGTGTAACTCGATGTAGTTGATACCTGCTCTGACTTTCTTAAAGAAATGGGCAACTGAAAGGTATTTGGTAATGGAAAGTCAGAAGTGGGGCTAGGTTGCCATTCTTGGCTTCATCTGCCAGAGCTGCTCAACTCTTTACCCTCTCTGAGCCATGACTCTTTGTTTTTAGTGTGGGATGGTGGCGAGCAAGGTGCATCCTCTCATACTCAGAAAGTTCTGATGGATCCCTGTGTCTCACAGTAACCTGCAAAAGGGAACGCTTTGGCACTGTGAAGTGGGCTGACGTCTAAAAATCCCTACAGATTTGCTGCTGAACCTTTGGGTTGATCACCACTAGAAGGCAGAGTAAATCACTTGGCTGGATTTCTATCATCTCACTGGATAGAAATTGCTACTGTCAGGGTTTACTGCTGATATTTTGTGCCTACCTATTTATTTGTCATCCAAGGATCTCAGAGTGGTTTACAATATAGTGCTGTCTGGCTGTTAACCCATGAGACAGGAAGTCATTATTTCTGATGCTGTTTCCAACTCTATCCAAATTTGGCATGTCTGTCCAACAAGCCTCTTCCCCGTCATCACCTCTGCAAAGAGGGATGATGCTCTTGCATCTGTCTGCAGCCTACTAAGTCCTTTAGACAGGACTTGCTCCTCCTGCCTAGTACAGCAAGGAGAAGATGGAAACTGCTCTTTTAGAAATCCCCACCTATTCCATGTATTCCCTGTATCTATACACAGCTACGGTGCAAGCAATATGAACAGCTGAAAAGAAATGAGTGGAAGCTCATGGCTGTCCTTTGGAGCTTGAGATGCCCCAAAAGAGCTGCTCTGCTTGAAGCATGTGAATGATGTGCCTGTAGCCAGCATGGAAGTGCACTTGTGCTTACAGTTGTACCTTGGGTTTGAGGAGTGCTCCCTCATGGGAGGAGCGAGGTTGGAATTTATGCAAGTTTAAGCTCTGGGGCAGCCTGACAGGGCAAAGAGTGAACTGGAACAAATGGTTCTGGATAGGTCTAGTCAGGGTACATTTAATAGGGTACACGGACGCATTTAATATATAAGCTGTGTTGGTTTAAGCAGGTTCAAATCTCAGGTCTTACTCTGTAATTTTTTCCTCTGTATGGCAATGTAATTTAGTGGATGGACTTAATACAAAGCTGTTATCTAATTTAGAATCTTTAAGGGGTATTGGCAAATTTGGGAATTAATGTCTTTTGAAGACTCCAAGCTTATTAAAATTTGGGATTTAGGATAGGCTTGTCACATGTTAGACAAATGATCTTCAAAGTCAGAAGTAGAAAAGGGTGATCAAGGAGAGATGCATGTTACCATACCAACAACCCAGACAGCAGCTATTGAACGTGTATATTCCCTGTCTCCCAGACCTTCTTCTGACTTTGAGAGAGGTGTCTGAGTAGTAAGAAATATCATAAATTATTTGTGGACCTCAGATAATCTTACTATACTGTTCACATAAAAAGAGAGGAAATGGCTGAGGCATATGCCCTGATATAGAGTAATATTTGTAGAACCGAGATTTTAAATGCATGTCCTACAAATAATATTCTATAACTGAATAGTGATGGAGAATGCTTAAAAGCTTGCATGGGAGAAGCCTGTCTGTATTCCCACCAGAGGATATTTTCCCTGCTGCCTGGCTACGGATACTCCAGCACAGAGTCCATTTGTAGAGGTCTCCAGACTGCTCAGGAGCATCCTATAGGGGCCTGTCCCAGGAATCATGGAAGGAATTGGTGATATAAAAATATTCTCAGTGTTAGAAGAGTCACCATGTGAGAATTAGGTGTGTGCAATCACTCAGAACCTACTCATGGCATCAAAAGCTGTTGGAAAGATAGGACAGCACTAGAAAGACCCTTCGGGTCTTGAAGCTGGGCATTCCTTTCAAATGGTCACCTTCCCTCCAGGCACTAACAATAACTTTCTAAAGCTGTGGATAGACTATAAACTCTACAAGTGTCAGTGCTGTCCCTGGAAAAGCTATTTTATGGAATCCTAGAGAGCCAGGCAAATACGGGCTTTACTATCTGATATGGAATTTTATATTCAAATAGATTACTTCTTTTCTCACCACTTGAACTCCTACCGCCACCTCCCCAGGAAAGCGATCAGCATTGATTTGTTGATTGATTAGGTAATGAGTGGAAGTGATTAATTGGGAAAGAGAGGATGGTGGCTTTGGAGAAGGAAATGCCTTTGACAGGTGTTGAGAGGAAAGCATAAAATCTTCAATCCAGAAATAATGCATTAGATGCCAAGAGAAGCAGGAGGGTAACACTTACCTAGCTGTGAGAGAGAAGCAAAATCCCAAGAGGGACTTGCTGCAGGCTGCCAGCAAGCTGAAAACAGAAACAATGCATGATGACAGATAAGTGGTGCTTATGCTTATTTTAGGTTAAGGGAAGCAGGTTAGACATTAGAGGTTGTTATTTATTATTTTGCTTGCAGAAAGAGGATTAATTTCTTTTCTTGGAAGCTATTTTTGGTTTGCAAAATGAAAACTGGAGCGGATTCTTTGGGTTTATAATACCTTAAAAGGGAACTTTGAAGAATTCATTATCCTGTACATCTTTTTTATTACTCATCATTGAATGTGGTAAAATGATAATGCCATATGTGCTCTGCATGTGTGTGTTTACACTTCCCACTTTCTAATTCTGGGGAACATCTCCATTTTCAAATGAGCTAATAACTGCCCATTTATTACACAGAAGCTTCAAGTTAAGAATATTATAAAGCTAGAGTAGAAAACGTAAGCTATAGGGAAAAGCAAAGGTGAAAAAACTATATATGGATTCAGCATCAAATAGAATGGGGGAATGACAAAGAGCAAGGGAGAAATACATAACTGAGATAAAACATTCCATTTTAAAAAATAAGTATGTTTAAATTTTTACTTATTTAAGTAATTTTTCTCCTGATATATTTTTCCATTTGAATCAGCTGTGTTTGTAAGCAGGTTTTCCACGAGTACACTGCAGCTGGTGTATTTTGTCTGGCTGTAGAGGGGGAAAACCAAGAGCAATAGAGCACTATGTATGTATGTCCTTCCTGTCTGAGAGGCTGCAGTGATTCTGGGAACAAAATGCCTTTAAAAATATGAAAGGACAGAAGCAAACATTATGGTTTACCTTAAATGTTCCTTCTTTAGAATACATCCCAAAGCCTTTCCAGTGTGCATTCAGCTGTGACTCGTGCCTTATGCAAAGGTAGCTGGTATTGAACTAGGTAACAAACCTTATTGCTCCTGTGTGAATGCTGAGTGTGGAGAAGGAGCACCTCAGCACAGTCGTTAAGACTCCTGAGTAAGGAAACCCATGCCTTAGCAGCAAGCTGGGTTTATTGTTAGCCAACAAAGTGTACCTGGAGAAAGGCGGTGGAAATGGCATAACAAATCATTTTAGCATAGCGTGGTGGGGCTTGGAATAAGAAATCGAGAAACCTGAAGTCTGCTTTTGCATCCAGCAAGGAATATGTGATCCCATGTAAACAGCATCCCTTCTTTGTGCCTCAGTTTCCTCAACCATAACATGGTGTTAGTTCATCTTTAGAGCACTTTGGGCTGCATGTCTGGAAAGCCTTGTGCAGGAGCCAAGCATTATTTATCCTAAATGACAGCACCTTGTGTTCGCTTCACGCTTCCCTCTATTACCAGACCTTTCTTCACTCGTAGTTTTCCTTATTTATGTCTTTGCCTCCCCATTACCTTTGTGTTAAAGCTCGCATCTGCATTGATTTTACATCACTGCACTGTACTGCAACCATTACAAGTTTACATTTCAGGGAGATCCTTTTAAATCTTTAACCCATTGCTTCAAGAGTCCTGACAACAAGATACCTATCAGCATATAACTCCAATTGCACTTATTGTGTCGAAGGGTTAACTGACCAATTGCAATTGAGGGAAAGGGCCAAATACACTGGTGATAGCTATGTTCCTACAGCTTATAAGTCACTCTTCACCAGAGCATATAAGGCTTTTCAAAGCAGGACACTGTCAGTATTATAATAACATAAAGCACTTTGGAAAGCATTGTACTAACCTGGGAAGGTTGGGCAGTGTTTCATGTCATGGGGAGACTTCTACCTGATAGGAAATATGAGTCACTGAAAAAAATGAGCTCCCTTGCTCCATTCCTCTGGCTCTGTGTTGTTAAATCACCAAATGTGCAATACGCTCTGGCTTTGTGTGTGCTTTTGCAGCAGCATTTACCATTGACTGTGGAGGGAGCAATGCATGACAGTCCTGGAGGACAGGAGTTCTGGTTTGCTCACTGGTTTCCTAAACGTGGATGCCCAGTGCACCCTCAAGTCCTGGTAGCTGGTCAGAATATGGGTTTTCATCTTTTTCTGCCTCCATTCCTCATCTGCTAAATGATATAAAACCACCTTTTTACTTCATTGTGAAACTAAGTGTGGTATAGGTAACGTGTCCCTGCACAACAGGAAAAGAACCCTACAGGCACATGAGATGTGCCCAAGGAATAGTTTTCCTGATGTTTGGAGTTGTTTCAGCATGTGAGCCTGTGGTTGCACATTGGTTAGGATGGGTAACTGGAGCTAAATAAAAGGTTCACCTCAGATCTTCACCGAAGTCCAGCATAATTCACGTGAAAGCCTTTCTTCAACTGGCAGAAGTTGTAGGGAGGTGGCCTTATCTCCTTGTCCAAACACCAGCCTTGCAAAGGCAAGAATAAAACACAAAACCAAGGAACAGTTGAGGCACACTGGTAGTCTGCTGAGATGAATTGAAAACCTAAGTGACCTGTCAGTCAGGTTAACTTTGACTGGAAAGCTCTGCGAATGATCTCATCACTTGAACAGAGTAGAACCAAGTCCCTTCACTGTAAGTGCAAGTATTAACAAGTGTTTCTATGTTTAAGTTGCTGCATAACTTCAATTGCTTTTTACAATATACCAAAGCACAGATTTACAATGATGCTGGCACATAAGTAATTGCTTAGAGACAGCAGGGTGTAGGAAGCAGAGGAGCAGGTATCCTTTCATTTTTGAATTAGTTACGGGACTCACTCACCAGGAGTCCTGAAGCTGGAATTACACTATCCTGACATTGGCATAACTATATACTGAATCAAACTGGGTTCCTAATAGCCTTGCCTAGCTGCCGAATGCAAGGGGGTTGAGTTATTCCTTGCAGAGTAAACGGTGAGACTGGAAAATAAAATATCCTGTGATTAATTTACTGAAGAACAGAAGAGATTCATTTTCCATGTGCTTAGTCTCAGTGTTCAAGCGAAATTGCTCATGCTCTTGTTCCGTTTGAGAATGTGCTCATTTAGTGAGGATGAAGGCTTGGAGACCTGGAAGTTCAATCAGAGCTTGATTTGGGAAAAAGCAATTTTGAGGTCACCCAAGGACAAATGAGGTGGCAAGACTGAGGGTATGCATTTGGATGAAATACTATGATAAAGGACACTTCCTTTACATTAAGGAGGTACTCCCGCGTTAAGTATTAAAGAAACCTATCTTTAGCTTTCCTCATCTAAGTCTGGTCCACATGAAAATGCTCACCCCTGGTAGTACACACTGTCAGATTACTTACAGGCAGAAGCATCCGGCCAGTCTCAGAAACAGCCAGAATTCTAGCTTGTGAATGTTGTGAATGCAAGTTGTACTTCATGCCATGAGCTTTTAGTACTCGCTTCTGTCCTTGGGGTTGGGTTGTGGGAAGAGCTGTTGGAATGATTGTTTTCACTTTGATTTGGTGTGTTGATTACTTTCTCATAGAAATCAACATGACTTGATCCACTATGAGCTTAAAATTAAGTAACTGCAGGCAGCCTATATTCTGAAGTTGCATTCGTGCATTAATGGCATCAGCGGGATCTCCCATAGTGGAAATCTTGCTCTGGGAGTTTTACATCTATGTGGGTTCCCACCAGCAGTCTGGTGTGGTGGAGGAGTGCCCAGGTTCAGCACAGCCTCATTTGGTGTGATGATTTCTATTCTCAGTGTGAGCAAAGATTAAAAACTGGACACCAGGGACCAAAGAAAAGGGCCAAGAGTGTCTCCTTTTCTATGTGTAGGGCTAAGTTTGCATAGGGAGCCTACCCCCAAAGATCTGGAAAGATGGGCTTCCCTGGTAAAGGATAGCTCTGGTTTTCCATTGTGCCTGCCTGTTGTCCTGGGTAAACTAAATAGAGCTGGGTGATGAGGATGAAATAGCAAGGTAAAGCCTATGGCAGAGTGCTGCTGCTGATGAATATTTTCCAGTGCCCTGAGGCAAAGCTGTTTCTAGTTGGGACAGGGGAGTGTTGATGTGCTAATTCAAAGGCAATGCTTGGTTCTAATTGCAATGGAGCTGGAAGAGGGTGGATGGGTTTAACAATAGATGAACTGCAAATAGATGTAGCGTAAGGAAATAGATAAGGACCTAAATTTAAAGGAAATGCTCCAGCCCATTCTACCAAAGTGGTTCTAATTAACTCTGTTCTGCTGGCCCTCTTCCTCCTTTTTAGTGAGCACATCTGAGGCTAGGCAGGTATTGTTTGTTCAAGGTAAAATCCATCTTTCAGGGGAGCTGGTCTTGCTGAATGCAGCATTGCATTTCACTTGAGAAATGGTATGGTTGTTTTTCACTCTTCCCAATTTCAGTAAGGTAACGTAATTAATCCTACCTCGGATACAGTGAGCGGGTGTGGACTGAAGAACCGAGTCAGAACTTGGACACAGCTGGTGATTTCAAGCACAAATCTTCTAAGAGATTTGAATGCTTTGGGGCTAGTTTCTCTTACAATGATTGCTCCTTTTTACATGCCTAGATGCTTCATGGTTTCAGATTCAACAGGGGAAGGAAGTGCCTGACTGGAAGGAAACAGACCAACCTCAAGGTGTTTCTTCATCATCTCAAGCAAGAAATCACCTTAGAGTGTTCATTCAACTGAAATTTCTAGCTTTGTTTTGCAAACTGAGGCCCCACACCTTTTAGGTGGAGACATGATACAGGGTAGATAGGGAGTCAAATAGTTTGTCTGAACAGGTCACCCTGGGAAGTTACTTGTGTTCCCTGTTATCCCCACTGTAAAACACAGATGCTTGCTAAAGACTAGGAACTGATGGACTGATGTCCAAAGACAGTCAAGAATGTCTCAAACAACTAATTGCTTCTCTTCATGACCTTTTTTATTGCCTGTTCTTAGTACTTATGGTATATGAGGTTTTGCTCACATTAAGGCTGCTGTGTGATTGCTCTTCATTCACCTATTGAAATGAGATTGGATGCCAGGGCGCAAGTGTGAACAAATGCGGTCCATCCATAATCATCCTTATTAGTGAGATTCCCATTCTTCCACCTGGGAGGCTAAATGCTGTCCTGTGACCCAGGTCACCAGTCACAAACCTCAGACTGCTGGGGCAAAGAGTTTTGGTGTACTCCAGTACGCTGACATTTGTTAATGTTAACTGCTCATTAAAGGTTTTTGAGCAGCAGACATGTTCATAAAGCTCACAGCCAGCTCACAGATAATTCATGAGCATCATAAAAGGATTCATTATTCATGTAAGATATTTGCCTTGAAAATTAAACCAGCTCTTACACCTCACGTGCACTGATGCATGTTGGGAAAGGCTTATTTGTTGCATTTGTTTTGTGCTTTGAGATCAGGGAATTGAAGTTGCTGTGGAGAGATGAAGCAATATGGACCGAGTCTTTACAGCTGTCGTTAATGCCCTCATTAGCTGAGGCCTTATGAGCACATAAAGTTGCACCACTTTAACTGCATAGCTGTAGTTAAAGCAGTTTACCACCACCTAATGCACGTTGTACAGTGCGGCACTAGCAGCACAGCTGAACGGGAACAGGAATAGACTATCCCAGTATATACACATATATGTTCCAGACATTAACTTTATAAACATCAGGTCCAAGAGCACTGCCCTCTCTTTCATCTGTCTTTTTTCTTTCTTTTTTAACCATCTCCCTGCTGAAGACTGCAATTCTGTATAGGCAGAGAAGGGGGTAGTCTCAAATTTCTCTCATCTGCTTTAGTGTAAAGTTAGCTGAGGTTGCTGTTGGCTTTTTGCCTTAAGAGGTGCTGGAAGCAATAATCTCTGGCTAAGAGGTAAGAGTAAGCATGGGGAAGGGATAGTGTCTTCAGATGTTAGGCCTGACGCTGTCTAAACAGAGTCTCCTAATCTTAATCGGACTATTACTATGTGGGTACCCAATTTAGTTGTAGACCATGCCTGATACCCCTAATTGCATGTAAGCTGAACGGTACAAGTAATACAGAAATCAATGAGTATATCTATCCAGCCTGACAGTAGCATAAGCTGTTATTGCACATTTGACAGAATCATATTATACATCCTAAACAGAAAGCTGTGCACACTGAAAGGCCTGTGTGTAAACGGGCACTTGAACTGCGAACAAAACAGACTGTTGCATGTAAATGAATGTGTGAGCATGGAGATATTCCCCCAACAGTCATCTGCATGCATGCCAAGTGAAACGCACCAGCAAGGCATTGCTGGTGGTAGCAGTGGTATAATCGTTTTCATGACTACAAGACCTTGAAGATCCCATGGACTGTGAAAGATGTTTAGGGGAGAGGAGAAATCTGTTGTATTCATTTTCTCTTTGTGGACTTTGGCAGTGGTGGAATTACTTTTTAACCTTTTCTTCTTACTCATCTGATGCACTCTGAGTGATAGACCCCCTTTAACAAACAGGAAGGTGAAGATGCCAGCAGGCAGGAGAGGAAATGTCTTCTGTAGAACATACCACTGACAAGCAAACATGTCTGTGCTTGTGTACTGAGGCTCCCTGCTAATGGTTCCTTTCTTTTGCCTCCTTTCAGTCTACCACCTGTAGGGATACAGTGGGAAGAGCAGCACTGCGAATATGGTTAATAGACCTCTTGCGCTCCCTGAGCAGGCAACGTAGAAGGGGAGGTGAAATGAGAAGTCAAAGGAAGGTCTAGATAAGACAGAGAGAGTCTCTGAGGCTCTTGCAGCACTTTTATAGAGGCACATCTACTCTGATAGATGATTTATAGAGGCACATCTACTCTGTTATCCCCAAGATGTGGTACCAGGGAGGAGTTCCCTAACCAGAGACTTAACAAGAGTTTCAGGGTACTTTGCTAAGGCTGATTCTGCACAATACCTTAAGCACTCTCACGTTGCTGCATCCACAGTAAGTCACCCTCTGGCCCACCAAACTGCTTATACATGACCCATATTGGCTTCTTTGGGACTACTGCTATGAGCAGGACCTTCTTGAAAGGGCCTGGCATGCATGTTTATGAAGTGCCCCTCCTTTCTGGATGGTGAAATGATGCATTCAGCTGCATCCTCCTGACAGTGCATGGAGCAGTCCTGCTGATTTCCTGCTGATTTCCTCCCCTCTTGGTTAGGGAGGGCAGAACTAAACTGTGTTCCTGCCCCACCTCCAGAAGATGCGAGCTAAGAGCAGAGCTCCTTGTCAGTGCCTGACCTGAAGGCTTTGGATTTTCTCAGCCTGCTCCTTTATTAAATATGACCTTATTCCCATTGTGAGCTTCCAAATTGAGTGCCTAGGGAAAGATGAGCAATGAGCTAAATACGTCCAGTGGTTTACCTACTCCACAGCATGATCAGGTGTGGGACACACGGGCATAGACAAGGTGTGTCTTGAGGGGTGACCTGTTTCTAGGCATGGATGGAGGTCAAGGCTCCACGCTGGTGCTTCTTGATATGCTGGTATCCTTTGATGCTACTGATCAAAGAACCCTTTGAGCAGCGTCAAGGACCCAGCAAAAGGGGGTGGCTCCATTCATGTTTGCTGGACAGGTTGCAGCGTCGATATTGTCCCTTCCTTTCTGCTCTTTTCTGTGCACACACAAGCCCAGAGCACTGAGATGTGAGACACAATGTGCTGCTTTGCCAGCAGCACATGGACATGGCTCAGTTCTGCATACCCTTCCCCACCGAGGCAATCTCTGACAGCCTCACCAAGATGCTTCCCTGCCTGGAGGAAAGAAGCAGATTGGAGAAAGGCTGCTACTTCCAACCATGCACAGAGATGACAGAAGTGTTTCTGACAGGAGGGGCATACTCACTATACAACATATCTCACCATCATTGAGGCATCTGACTACCAGCTATCAAAGCAGGCCCTTTCCTGCTGGTCATGCTGAGCTGCTAACACCTCTTGAGCATTCAGATCACAGAAGCGGCAAGGAAAATATGCTGCCATGCTTGTAGAGGTGGCCATACACAGCTTCTTGCCTTGAACTTATCTTGAAGGTGAAAACCTTATGATCCAAGCAAGGGAAATAATACTGCATCAAATGTCACTTTGTGAGTTCCTGGGGTTTTGAAGCAATAGATCTACCCCACAAAGCAGGTCTAGGCAGCCTTGTTGGTCCATACTCCATCTGTAACTATCATTTTCACATCGGAACACTCCTCCCACTTGGCAGTATAGACTGTGGTACATGGGAAGAGCAGTTTTCAAGTAGCATTGAGAAGGGGAAGTACTCTTCTCTTGGACAAGCTCCTCCCCAGAAAAGGAAGAGGAAATAGATTTTTCTAGTAGATGGCAAGGAAGAGAAAAGAAAACTATCTCAGCAGTGAAATTGCTCTTGAAGAGCTGGCTGTTACCAGGAGCATCTGATCAAGAGTCACCAGGATGGGTGATGGGCAGGTCCAGTCCATAAACTGGACCTAGGTCAAGCGATAGTTGTCCGTTGGATGCATTTGGAAGTTGCTTTAGTTTTGTCCTTCCCAATCTGATTGGAGGCAAGACCTTGAGAGAAGTCCTGTGCCTCAAGCCATGTATTTTCCTGGTCTTTAAACATGTCTGAGAAAGACACAGTTTCTCTGTTTGGTTTTGTATGGCTCAGCCATCCTCCAGCTGCATGACAAACAGGGAGGCTTTGTGCCAGCTGGGGAAGCAGCATATGTGAAGAGACAGCCACCTGCCCCCTTGTTAGTGCAGCAGATAACGGGAATGGCCTCTCCACGCCAGGCTAGATCACCAGGCAACGCCACGTGTCAGCAGTGAGAGGGATGGGCTTGAGAGAAGGTCATATCATAGAGATGAGGAAGAACATCACCTCTCCCCACCCAGAGTGCCTAGACAGGGGTAGGGAGGACAGGCCATGCCATCAGGGATTCTCAGCCTGGTAGGGGTAGATGCTCATGGCTTGCACCAGGTAGATGATGCCCCCATCCATCTCAACCTCCCCTGGATCTGCTGCAGCTCATAAACAGCCCTCCAGTGCTGCAGAGAGGCCCTTAAAGAGGGCTGATGGCTTAGCTGCTTTCCCTGTGCCTGAACATCTTTCCAGCTAAGGTGGCTTGCACTCCTGCTTTCCTTTTAACTCCTCGGCTCCCTGTCAGTGATGCCAACTGGCTCGCCTCATTAAGCTACAGAGGAGGAGGCCCCCGGATTGATGGCAGGCAGGTTTAATGTGGCTCTTTCTGAGCACTCAAGTGCAGCATGTAGGAGGCTGCTGAGGAGATATTCCCACAGGCTCCAGCAGAACTGACTGATTGAAGTTGCTCTGAATTGATGGCTAATGGGGGAGCTTTCTTTGATAGCTCTTTCATTCTGGGTGCAGCTGGATAGAAAAAGATAGCTCAACACGAGGGAAAGGGGTTTTATTCCCCCCACCCCTTTATTAACAGATGCTTCCAGGGCACTCCAGCAGCAGAATGAGATCTGATGAAAACCTAATGATTTAAATGATTCTTAACTCCTCTTTCAGCAGCTGCTCACTTACACACATCAACTGCATATAAGCACTGAGGACTGAGTGGACAGCCAGACTTAACCAAAAAGGTGATAACTGTACAAAGTGAAAAATCCTTTGGGAAAGTTTAGGTCACTGGGATTGGATGCAACCACCCCATCTGTGGCTCTGAAAAGGGGTTCTTGTTTTGGTATAGATGTATCTGCAAGGAGAGCGTCTAATGCTTCAATGTGATGGGTTGTAAGGTAGTGATGGAGTTGGGGGACAGGGGCAGAGCTGGTATAGGGATCCAGGGGAATGCAGGGCAGGAGGGAGTAGTATTAATGGAGGCTTTAGAGGAGCTTCCACAGCATTTACTCATATTATGTATGGATCAAGCTGCTGTGGCAAGAATTAGGCACATTCAGGCAGAATTATATCAAAACTGATTAATAGAAACTGGCTAATGGTGAGCTTTTGCACCCTCCTCATGGAAGCCTCTGTTCAACAGGCTCATTGCAAGTACTTTTCCTCCTACAGTATCTAACCTTTTAGTCACACAATAGATTTCTTCCCATTGCCACAAGTTCTACATCCCCTAAAGTTCCTGTCACCCAGATGTCCCTGCAATCTGTGCGTATCCATGAGTTGACATATTTGTGACCATGCTGTTTCTCATTCTCATACACAGATCAGGACAGGCGTTAGAGAGTCCAGAAACTCCAATAACTTGATCCAGTTTGAGGCCAGATTTTGGCTGGTATAAATCAGTGCTGACTCGGAGCACAGTCATGTAGGATCTGACTCATAATTTCCAGTCTAGGCCCTGGCATGTGGCTGACTGTGGCAGGGCACTAAAGAAGCCATTTGTGTAGGGCTTGCTTTGCCCATTTCCACTGCCTGACACAGCAGCCGTTTGTCTTCAGTGATATGTGTGCCATGGCCCATCTTAAACTGCTGAGCTAAGTTTAAGAGAGGCAGAAAGTACACCCTTACATGGAAACTTGGCCATCACATTGTAGTTAAAACCCCTTTGCTTTTACAAGAAAAGGCTTAGAAGTGACTTTAATATGCAGGTGATCAGCAAATGCAGTTTCTCGTCTCAGAGATAGGAGCTTCACACCTTAATGCCATGTTGAAGAGTAAGAAGCCTTTGTCTCTGAAAAAGGTGCTGCTGTCATAAACGGCATCATATTCTTCAAAAGCAGAGAGTTTTTTTCTTTAAACATCAGAAATTTTCATGCACAATGCATCAGAGATTGTTTGATCATCAAGTTCAGGTCATAACACAGGTGAAAATGGGAATATCTGCTTGGTTGGGATCTATGAGAAGACTTTGACCTATGGCAGCGGATAATCTGACAATAAGCTACTACACAAAGCAGGGAGGGCCCATCCTGGCCCTTTACCTTGTTAAGATCCTCTTCCCTTCTAGCTGTGTTATGCACAACCTCAGTTACAACAAACTCTAATGGGGTTAGTCCTCCTCCCTTCACCTGCTTGTAAAATGCCATCTGGGAAGGAGGGTTTCCATGTTAATTGTGAAGTCACTAGCTACCTGAGGTGATGTCCTGTCACTTAGTGCTGGATGGCAACCCCATAGCATTTCATCATGGCACCAGCCCCTCTAGGGTTATAGAGCCACAGGTGAGGGAAACACTGGTGCAGGTTCATAGCAGCTTAGAATGGTAACAAGAACATCCTTCATGTGTGAGTTAGATTGATCCAGTGCATTGATGTGTAGTCGTTGTTATTTTAACAAGTCCTGTGTGCTGTTCTCTTCCTTTCCTCCTCCCTGTTGTGCACTCATCTTCCATGAAATGCTGGCTAGAGACAGCCAGACCCTGCTGTGGTCAATACATCATGGAGCATGGCACAATGCTCATCTTACAGTGGATGAATGGAAGAAAGGTCTGGAAAGGACCTCAGAAGCTAACTAGTCAATAGCCCTGCATAATGGCAGGGTCAGCTCTTCCCAAGCCATTCCTAATAACTAGCTTGTTTTGAAAGACTCCACACCCTCCCAGGTCAATTTATGCTTGTGCTGCGTTGTCCTTGCTGTTCTTCCTGAGGTCCAACTGAATCTTCCATGTTGCAGTTTGAGACCATATCTTCTTGACCTGTCTGTCGTGAATCAGATGCAATCATCTGTTACTTTCTTTGTTCTGTGGGGGCCTTGCCCATGATTTCATCACTTTTATTGTGTCTTTCTTCAGTCTTTTTTAAGATAAGCAGATCCTATTGGTTTTGTCTCTCCTTGTAGCTTCTGTGTTCTAGATACCTGGTCTCCTGCTCTTTTCTGGACTTTCCAGTTTGGCCGCATCCTTCCTGCCCTCACTCCTCTATACTTGCCTTCCTCTGGCCTTTCCAGTGGATTTCCAGTTTGTCAGATAAATACATTAGCAATGTGTTGATTGACACAGTCTGATTATAGGTAATACAAATAGGGGAAGGCATTCATGACCCCATCAAATCAATAGATATCTGCTGATTCCCTATCCTGGGGCTTGAACCTGGAGCTGGCCTGGCAGCCAGTTGTTCTCAGCTGCAGGAGGGAAACAGGTATGAAACCAGCTGTACCTGCCTTTCGCCAGGCCACAGATGGATTTGTGCTGCTGCCAGTGCAGTTCCCATCTGTCCCCATCATCTTGAGCAACTATGGAAGTCATTCCTGGCTGCTACTCCATGGCTGAGCCATTAGGCCACAAGCAGTGATTGATTGTAACTGGAACAATTATTCTGTGGGCTGCACTAGTTTTACCTTTGCTGGATAGTGCTCCAAATACTATTTCACCAGTAGTATACACTATTACACCAATAGTATACACTATTGCTTCTGCTTTATAAAGTAACCCCCAAGCTGAGGATTTGTTGCAAATACATCATGGAGATATATGGCAAGAACAGTCATTCTCTATTTATTACAGAAAATCTCCATCTATTTCAAGGATGCTCTTGGCAAAGCAGGAAAGGGGGAACAAAAATCTCACTCCCATGTGCTCTCTCCCCTGGGAAAACTGATCTAGCTGCAACCTTCACATATGCACTTAGCTCCTAAGTTCACCACGACACAGCTGCACTGGAGTCAGGGCATCTCAATGGTTCCTCCTCACTTTGGCAGTTACGCAAGGGACCGATCTGGCCCTGGTGCCTGTGCTCCACACAACGTTCATGTGCAACCATCTACACCCCTGTCAGCACGTCTGCACATTGAAGCTTAAGCTGGCAAAAGAAACCTCAGGTCTGACAAACTGCTTGGAGCTTGTTCACATTGCACATGTTTTTGTTCTTCCCCTCCTTTTCCAGCTCCATCCCAACCTTCCTTCCCTGAACTTCAGCCAAATATTGTCAAATATTTCCCAAAAGAGAGGGGGTTTTATACTGTTTCCCCTGCTGCTACTTCACTGTAGCCTGATTTTAATGGTGTTGAGATTGTACCACTGAGATGCTTTGCTTTTAGAAGATAAGCCTCCCTTCTATTCTTTTCTCTTGCGTTTCATCCTCCTTTCTTGCATTTCTGTTGGGGAAGTACTGACTGTTTAAACCCATATATGATGCTGTTGGAGAACAGGTCATCCTTGTGTTTTGGGGAGGGAGGGAAGAAGCATTCATTCCCTGTGTAGGAAGAGGATCTGGCAGGTTGATTTCTTCCCATCAGTGGGATCTTACAGTTCACTATAAGAAAACTCGGGGGTGAAAGCAGCTGAGAGAAGCTGGGGCTGGAAGGAAAGAGTGAGAGCCTGTCTGTCTGTGATGCTGGACTGTTTGGGCAGCAAGCAACGTTGGATGCAGGAAAGGGGTGGCTGGGAAAGCACAAGTGCAGGAGGGCAGAACAGTCTGGGAGATGCAAGCGGCCCATTTTAGCTGGTGGGTGAGGAGTGCAGTGGGTGAATATGAACCCAAATCATTCTGCAGGATTAGCTAGGATGCTGCAGCAGAGCAGGAGTCTCAGTTCAGTCACCAGCAAAGAGGGCTGTTGGGATCCCATGCTGGGCAGAGCAGAGCAGGCGGGCAAGGGACCACATATCAAGCAGCATCTCCAGGGGAGCCCATTAATACAGTAGGTGAGGCTCCTAACGGGTGTGAATTGCTCTGGCTGCCTTCAAAGCAAACAGGGTGATGCCAGCTGGGAATCCGACCATGAGAGGAAGGTTATCTTCAAACCTGAATGGACTGCATTGCCCTCCTTAGACTGTCTCTGGAAAAGGAGTGCTCTGTACAAATGCTGCTCTCTCTCAGAGCAGATTATCCTAGCTGTTAAAAAAGGAAAGAACAGAAAAAGTGCCTTTGTTTTAACTTCTATTTGGAGTGAAAGGGAAAAAATGCAGCTGTTCTCAGAGTTGCTTGCCATAGCTCCAGTAACTGAGTAACTCATGGGGGTTCTGTCTCTCACATTTGTTTCCCTCCTGCATGAGGAAAACCTTGATGTTCTGCTTAGGGACGGAAGCCTTTAGTATGATCTGATTCTTGTCTCTTTCTGGCTCTGCCAACTGACCTTTGTCCCACCTTGCCTCACTTTCCATTTCTCCATCTTCCTGCATGTCAAGCGAATGTGTTCAGTAAGCAGTTTCCCATCCCTGCTGTCTGGTATTGCTGTGAAGTTCATACATGCTCTCTTGCAGCCACTCTGCATTGGCTCTATTGCTGCATTTGCAGTTTAGCTGAGTCCAGGGTCCTCACTCATCACTTTTTCTCTTATCTAAGCTTTACAGGTGCCAAAGCTGGTATCTTTCCCTCTCCTTTTCCTCACTCGTATGTTAACTTCCAGCTTCTTGTCTGGAATGAGCAGGGGGAAAAAATCTTTGGAAAGTCTAGGTTCCCAAGTCATTTTAGTTTTCAGACTGACAGATCAGTAAAGGCACAACAGTGGGAAGGGGGAGATACAGATAGAGTCTGCTGGGATCATCTGTCCGTCAGCCAGCAAGAATGTAGTTCTTCATTCATTTGCTGCATCTTCTCATATCATAATGCACAATCCAAATGAAGGGGTGGGGAAAATGGATTTTGTACTCCATAAAGAGCCCACTTCTTGCACTCCTGGGCAAGATCATGAATTTCTTCAAGTGGGCCCTGCTCTGCTGGAAATGAGAGAGACCTGAGTGTCTGGTGTTAACTGTGAGCAAAACATTGTGCTGCATAGGCCCTGCTCCTAACACTGTGCTCTGAAGTACCTGGAGACAACACCACAGCCTTTGAGGGCTCTCCTTCACTTAATAATGACAGGATACTTCAGATGTTATGGACCACAGGGAAACGCATTTGTGTTTTCCTAAGAACTATGGGATGATTTATCTAGGGAGGGTAAAACCATCTTGGGCTGGAAAGTACGTCAGGATTTCATTCTGTTCATGATCCCTTAGCACAAGAATGAAGTGGAAAAAGAGATAGGAAAGGAAAAACATGACTTAAAGAGAGAATATAAGTCAGAAACTACATATACAGTGACCCTGACACAGGCTCAGTGAGTGATGGGGTGTTGTTTCATTGAAGCAGGACTCGGTGGGTACGCATGGTGAATGGACCTTCACTTTGGGTTCCCTGTACTATTGGGCCATGTCCTAAGCTATACAGACTGCTTGGGGACTTTGGCCACCTGGCTGCTAACATACATTACAGCATCCCCAAAGGACTGGTGTTAGCCCCTGTGACCAGCTCTAGCCCAAAGAGCTTTTGCCCTGTCCTTTCCCATTCCACCTTCCAGTGAGTGGGTCTGCTGTACCATGTTCACTCCCTGTAAGCGTTTCCTGCACTCAGGGTTTTCTGAGGGTTGGTTAAACTGTTTGCAGTAATAAAGGGGTTGGAGCAGTGCTCCACAGGTGAAGTTTTATTCATTCAGAGCACCCAGAGAGCACCAAACCCATCCTACAGACTCAGGTTTTCACCTCATGTGGCCTTTGGCCTTTTCCCAGCCAGTTTGTGCCTGATGTGCATCTTAGATACATCTTATTGTGTTGCCTGAATGAGGTTCTTGTCTCGGTAGGCATTGGGCCTTTATGTCACCAGCTCTGGTAAATGTTTGTCAGCTAAAAGAAATGCAGCATTATTTGGACTAGGCATCCTGGTAACAGACAGCAGGATACAGCCCTGCTCAGATAAGAGCTCAGAGCTTAAAGAAGGCTGCTCCTCCTGGCAGCCCTAGTTTTCAGGGTGGTTTTCATCTCTAGTGCATGTTGTTATTGTTCAGGTTACTCGCAAAACCTGGGGTTCCACACAGCTTTCCTGTCCCTAGTTTTAGATACATGGCTTTCATTAGATCAATGGATGGTGAACAGGAACTAGTCCCAGCTCAACAAATACACTGTTGAAAGCCCACAAGCCTGGAGCCAGCTCTTTCTCACCCCACTGTAAACCCATTGGGACACATCCTTGCCTTATTGAGATGAGTGTAATTCTAGAGTTAACACCATCAACTGTGGTACTGTGCATCTGGCATTAGGCAGTCATAGCAGAGATCAGAGCCTGCCCATGCTTTTGTGTTTGGAGTTATTGTATATTGACTTTAGATGAGTGTCTTGGTCACTTCCAAGTCCATTTCCAGTCTCCTTTCCAGGTCCTGCTGTTCCATTTTGTTCACTAACTATTCTATGATTCCATGTACCAGCTTTTCAGCCCCATTATATGCTGCCAAATCCTCACATCATTTGAGGACTATGTCAAAGACAGGGCAGGCTGCACTCATCAGATTTAGCTATTTTAATCTTTCCTGTAAACCAGGGCATCCCCAGAACTGGCTGTATGGTGTTGCAGGAAAGCAGAGATGCTGGTAGCTGCTGTGTAGATGGCAGGAGTGAGCAACTTCCCCTATAGCTGAGCTGAGCTGCTAGGAAACCATCCATGACCACACTTCAGCCCACAGCCCAACATCTCAGCCCAAACACGCAGTCAGCAGTGGTCCACTGCTGCAAACAAGGACAGCTGATGCACTGGCACATAATGCACAGATTTCTGTTGGCACTGTCATGGGGCTGGTAATCTGCACCAGAGCAAACACTGGAGACCATCATGTCATAAATTATCTGAGATAGATGGGTCACCTCAGTTCTGCTGTCAAGGCATGAGTCTCTGCAAGCTGAGCAGAAGAGCCACCTTCTATAGCTTGGGTTGCAATGGACCCAACACCACTGGGGCTCAGAGGAAGCTGGGTCAATTATCAACTCACACCACTGATGCACATGGCAGTTCTTCCCTCTTCAAGTTGCATCCAAGAAAACTTGCTGATTTTATGTGCTTTGGAAAAAGCTGTTGATTTGATCTTAGCCTTTAACATAATTGGATTTCTTGGGCATTTTCTTCATTTTCTTTCAAATTTCTATTCCTGAATAAGTGAAGAAGAAAATACCAAGTGTTAATCTGAGCTCCATATACCTGAGAACAGAGCCGGAGCCAAATTGCTGCAAGCAGCAGAGACCACATATGTGAATGAATTTGCCTGTAGCTAGGGCTGAACTGGGAGCAGTAGTGAGTGTGTGGTGGATTGTGTAAGGGTAAGTGTAGTATGGCACTAGAACAGGACCGGGGGGAGGGAGATGCACCTCTGTTTCTGTACCAAAGAGATTGAAAGAGGATTTGCATATGTAGCATGCGTACAGCTGAGAGTGGAACAGTAATTAGGAGTAAGTGAAGGTGAAGCTGAAAAGAGGAATTTCATGTTCTGTGGAAGATCTTTCCATGTAAGCTATTGTTCAGAAAGGTTATTAGCAGGCAGCGGTACAAACTGTCCTGAGCCGCGTGTTCTGCCTTTGTCTGACTACAGGATTTTTACAAGCCTTTTTTTCTCTGAGAGCTGACAGCATAATGGTCCTGGACAATGCCAAATCATCATCTGCACACTCGCTAGGGGAGCTGGGCTTTTATATGAGAGTGAGGAAGATAAAAACAGCACACTCAAAGCAAGACAGAAATGACTGAACAAGGGAATGAGAGAAGATGAGAGGGACTTAAATGCCGTTTGCTGGGCTGGATGGCTTTTTCTTCCCTTTAATTTTTTTCCCCTTCTCATCGTATTCTGGATGCCTTGTACCAGACCTGCTTTGAGTCATTTTGTGCGCTTGTGTTTGCAGACCATGAAGGTTTTGGGTTTGAGGTCAATACCAAACAGACGCTTTAAAGAATGGGGGAAGGAAAGCCCGATATAAGGAAAGTTTAACACACGTGTCTCCTTCTCCAAGCAGCATTTCTGCTCCTGACAGGCAGCCCTACAAGACTGTGCCTGCAGTTGGACCCCACCAAAATGCTTCTCCAGAATTACTGCATAAATGAGACCCATTGCATCAGGTCCTTAAACTGGGCAGATTTGAACTGACCCCAACCCTTCCCCAACAACTGATGTCTGCATCCCAGAGCTGACATTGTTGTGCTGGCCCTGTTGAGCTGTGTCCTCCCTGCTGGTGGCCAAGTTTCGGTGCAGAAAAAGCAGCTTGGTTGTGAGTAATGCTTGGCTACTAGAAGTGCATTCACGTTGAAAGATTCAGACAGAAAGCCAGACTTTTCTAACACTAAGGCATATTAAGATCAGCATTGAGATACTTTCTTTGACTCCAATATGTAGACTGGGAGGTGTATCTCTAAAGCCCATGTTCCTCCCCTCCATTCCCTTATCTCCCTTCTCCAAGGCTTCCTACACATCCCTCACTGCGCGGTTCCTTTCATACTGTGGCAGGAGGGTGAGTGACAATCCATCTCCCTCTCCTTTTTGTCCACTTCCCTTATAAAGATTGCAGAAGCTGTTGCAGATGTTAAATACTGAGGGGAAAAGCGCTGTGAAGCATTTCTGCTGCCAGTCCATCTTTGGTTGGAGGAGGATTTCCTTCAATCAGCAGGTCCCTAAGTTGCCCCAGGCACACAATGTGCACTGGCAGGGATGGCATCTGGCTTTATCAGCTTTGTTGTTGGGAACAAGCTCTGTACAGTAACCCTGTCATGCAGGAATAAGGCAACATATTGCAATTGGTATTGGTCAACTCTTTATACTGTTGTGTGTTACTGTTAAAGATATGATTGTGTGTGGCATTATGAAGTATTTCAGAAGTGGTTTAGGATGTTTTAGCTCACTGTACCAGTCACATTGTCTCCAAGCCTTCAGCAATAAATCTGGGCGCCTGACTAATCTGAAGTCCAGCTTTACAGGGCAGAGGGAATCCTCTAAAATAATGTCATCCTCCTGCATATAAAATCATCAGAGGTTTTTGATGTGTTTTACCTTAGACTCTGCTAAGGCTGATACAAAAGGGGGAATGGGAATTCTTTCCCTTTCCTAGTGAGTAAGGCTTCTGTTCCTACCACGGTGTGAAATATTGCAGCATAATGATTTAACATGCAGAGAACTGGAAATTCTGGGATTTTGATGGGGAGGCAAAGAGATATTCCTCTAGAGAGCTGCTTTGCTTCTTAGTGCTTTCAAACTGCTTGTGAGCATGAGGCTGGGGTATTATGGAGAGATGGAGTTTGGGTGACTTACGTATTGCTCTACTCTTTGCTAGTAACTATCTTTGCCAGTACCTTTGCCAGGCTACTAGACTAGATCCTGTGGCTGCAGTGTCATAACACCTGGGGAATCAGTGTTAGGAATCTCACCCCAGTATCTGGAGCCTTTCCTGGAGACTTTTCTGGCTTCTTGTGTGCTCCCTTGGGAACAGTATGGTTTCAGAGAGCCTCAGTTTTTCTTTATTACTTGATTGCATATAAAGAGCTTATTAAAAACTGAGTAACGATAACCATGTAATTAACATTACATTTGTTACGATCTAAGTCCTGTATTGTCTGTTGGTGTTTGGCACAGGCACTGGCATGCAATTTGAAAGAAAATAGATGGACTGAATGAAAACATAGCTTTTGGAGCAGTACAGCATGTTAGTGGTACTGTACTCACTCTTTCTTGGGACGCAGATTGACATCCAGAGGAAGATAAACCAGCCCAAACACATTTTCTAAAGGAGCTCAGGTAGTGGGACTCCGGCTTTCCAGAGCAGCTCCTGTTCCTTTCGGGCTCCAAAACAATCATAGAATCAACTAGGTTGGAAAAGACCTTCAAGATCATCAAGTCCAAAAGGAGCCATTTTTCTAGTCCAAGGTGTGCTGCTCTTTTTGATCCTCTGTCCTGAGCACAGTAGAGACTCAGAGAATGGGCTGCTCTTGAGAAGGTGCCCTCCTGTGTGAGCTGGGCTGTTTGAAACCTCCTGCCTGCCCTGCCCTGCCACCAAACCAGTTGGTGGGACTGAAGAAACAGAGTCAACTGCAGAACATGGGCTTCCTCACAGCAGCCTTCCAGTATCTGAAGGGGGCCTACAAGGATGCTGGAGAGGGACTCTTCATCAGGGACTGTAGCAGTAGGACAAGGAAGAAGCTCTTTACTGTGAGGGTGGTGAGGCACTTACTGTGAGAAGTGGTGAATGCTCCATTCCTGGCAGTGTTCAAGGCCAGGTTGGACAGAGCCTTGGGCGACATGGTCTAGTGTGAGGCATCCCTGCCCATGGCAGGGGGTTGAAACTGGATGATCTTAAGGTCCTTTCCAAACCAAACCATTCTATTCTATTCTATTCTATTCTATTCTATCCTATCCTATCCTATCCTATCCTATCCTATCCTATTGCAGTGCATTGAATAGCAAGGTGGTGTCAGCCTGTGCTCTCTCTCACTGGGACGAGGACGAGGACTGATAGTCCTCAGTATTTTGAGGAGTTTAATTCTTGGCTGTGCTGTTATGCATACTTCTCTGGCCTAGGGTTATGGCAATGAGGTGAAGAAGGAGTGTAAGAGCAGGACCTGCAGTGTATGCCTGTGTCCTCCATCAACAGGCTGCACAGAAATGTCTGGGAGAGAGGGAGACAAAAATGAGTTTCTGTGTCTCAACTGGAGAGAAACAGCTGGATAAGTGTCTAATCAACCAACAGGAGAGCAGAAATCATTCCCCCTGGGCTGCAGAAAAGGTGCTTAGGAGATGGAGCGACACGCAGACAGGCAGTAGCAGCTTCCCAAGCATTAAACCTTTTCTTCTGGCTTCCCTTCTCCTGCTGTGAGAAGGGGAGGTAGCAGCCGCAGCCTGCCTGCAGGTCATTCCCACTGGGGATCCTCCTCCTCCAACCGGCTGGTTTCTCACCCATCCCTTCCCTGCTTGCTACCACGGAGTTGTTTTCTTCTGGGAATCCCCTTGCCAAGGATGAAGGTGAAGGCAGTAAATGCTCCATCCCTGGGAGTGTTCAAGGCCAGGTTGGACAGAGCCTTAGGTGACATGGTCTAGTGTCAGGTGTCCCTGCCCATGGCAGAGGGTTGGAACTGGATGATCTTAAGGTCCTTTCCAACACAAACCATTCTATGGTTCTATGATGCAATGGGTGAAAAGCTCCTAGGCTTTGGGGCTGGGGTTTTCCTTGTTCCTCTTGCTTTCCTCCTCTTCATACTCTTGCATTTACCCTTCCCCAGCCAAATTGGCTCCTGCTTGCAGATAGTGGTAGGTACTGCACACACGGCAGGCATCCCCCTGAGAAACCGTGCCAGCTGACATGCTGTACCATCAGGAAAGAGTAAGGCAGTGCACTCTGTGCTCCTGCATGAAAAATGGATTAGATAATATTTTATTTATCACAATTCTATTCTTCTTTCCTTTTCTCCCGTTTCCAGTATCTCTATCCGAGCTCCTTTCCTGGTCCCTGCACCCTGCGTGCTCGGGTCTGCTTTGAAAAGTTTTCAGACCACTCTTTCAACTGAGTAGTAGAAAAATCAAAGCCTGAGGGAGCTCCCACCACCTCTCTGCAGCCTTTCTGCTGTTTGGCCTGTGAGCAGAGCAATCTCTCTCCAGAGCAAGCAGGGAGGGTATTAAATAAGGGGCCGAGGGGCTGAGCCAGTTCTGTTCATTCAATCATTTCCTTAAGGGCTCACCCCTAGAGCAGTTTCCTAAACAGGATAAGAGGGATATATAACCATATGTAAGCGTGCATTGCACTGCACAGGGGTCTGCCTGTGTCCTTACAGTACTAACCATGAGTGCCAGGGATCTTATTAAAAAGGAGGGAAAAAAACCCAAACAACATAAAATCTGAGGTTAATAAATAGGAATTAAAACCACCCATTTACTATCAGCAGACTGGGATGAAAGGAAACTTGCTCCTGAGCCCCAAGATAAAAAGAGACCCCTCCCTACCTAACACCTCCCACTGAAAGCTTAGCTATAGATACAGGCTTTGCATTGCACTCTGTCTGATGATGAGCTGGGATGCTGCTGGTCTCGTCAGGGGAAAAGGGAGCGGAGATGAAGGCCCTGCTGATAACAGTGCCCTGTTCTAGCCTCCCAGGTCAGCACTATCCACCGAAACAGAAGGGGAGAAGCATGCCCTGTGCTGCCCACGGTTTGCACTAGAAAGGGGGAGATGAGTCAGAGATAAAAGGGAATGCACTGGTCAGTCATAGTAGCTCAAAATAAATTGCTGTGTTCTTGTCAGCAAATTGCCTTTTTCTGCATCCACAGCCCCCTCCTTCCCCCCTTCCTTCTCCCTGCATCTCTCCAGAAGCCTCTTCCACGTTTGCCTGATGCTCCATTATGTAGCATCACCTGAGCATCCTGAGAAACATATGGCTGTGATTTGTGACTCATTACTTGAAGGGCCAGAGATCAGACCCGCTCCCTGGAGTGACCTATGCCATCCTGTCCAGACAGGGGACATGCCAGCAGCTCTGCCTCCAGCACCCACTTACACTTTCTCTCCTGACAGCAATTCTTTCCAAGAGGCCACGACACTGTCATGGGCAAAGATGGCCTTTGTCACCTTTTGTACTATGGGAACAAGAAACATTCTATCTTACATGTGTACTCCATCCTTAGTCTGTCTCTGCATGCACTCCCATGCAAATTCCCCCTTCCCTCCCTACACCTCCCACAGATCCATCTCTCAGTGCTGGTGGTACAACTGCTCCTCTCCGAGACCAAAGTGAGTCTTGGAGTGCAACCAAGTGCAACTTGGGCTCAAATAATCCAATGTGATGGGATACAGATGTGACTGGGGATTGAGGAGATGGCTACCTTGAGGGTAGCTCCATATGTGTCTGGGTGCAGGAGTTCACTTTGGAACTCCCCATCAGAAGCACAGGAGCACTCAGAAGGAAGAGGCTGCCTCCCCATCATCTCCTGCTAACCATGGTGGAGCAGCAAGGTCATTGACAGAGGGGTTCAAAGGCCGTGGGAAAGGCTGAGTGAGCAAAGATAGGTAAAAATGAGTGTGGGATGGATTCAGACTTCTTTTAGCTTAGTCAGGGTTGTTCCTGATTGCTGGCTTCACTTTCCCTTTGAAACACCAGGACTGGGCACACATATGTGCAGCACATGGCAGGCTGTCATTGAATAGTTGTCCTCTAAAGCTTTCCATCACGGGAGATGTTGGAGCTGCATTTCAAACCAGCCAAAGCCAAGCAGATACTTGCCCTAATGCTGATCTATCCAAGAGGGTGCAGGCACCAGCTTTGAGAAGGCCAGCAAAGCTGTGCTGCACAAGCATCGCCCATCATGAAGCACTGTAGGGAGCAGCACATTGTTGCTGACTGAAGAAAGGGCACGCAACTCCTTATTTGCCATATGTCAGTCCAAGACGCTATCAGAGAGCCATCTGTGGGTCTGTGCCCAGTTAGTGCTGCCTCAGCCTCTCCAAGCAGAAAGACAGCCTTGGAGTGATGACTACAGAGAAAATTATAACAGGGAAACAAGCAAACCGAGAAGAGTGCTCAGAGCTCCTGCAGCACTGCACAGTCTGTTCAGGAGGGCTATCGTGTCAGAGGAGAGCAGCATTTGACCGATGCAAGCTGATTTGTGCTCCTGAAAGAACGTGTAATGTCATACTGGATAATATCATCCCTTTCACTGCGTCTGGGTAAATCTCTGAGCTTTTGATTCCCCTTGGTTTATCCTGCTGCGACGCCTCCCATACAGTGGCATAGGATAAGCTCCCTCACCTCTGGGCTGCTCGAGGGATGATTTATTTCTGTTTTATCAGAAAGGCATTGTCTATTGGGCTAAATCTGCCCTCTTCAGATTTTACTTAGGGGAAAAAAGCCCCAATGTAAAAGCTTTTAAAACGCTTAGGGAGATAGTAGGTACAACAGTGCAGAGCTGTGCTCCTTGGCCTTATCTCCTGGGTGTTGCAGTGCACTAGCGAGCTGCAGCAGCTGTGGGAGCAGCTGCCCTCAGCCTACAACACTAACACCATGGTTAAAGAACCCAGCAATGATGGAAATCACATTTGTGACTGCACTGCCTCTGCCAGCTGAGCTGAGCGAGGAGCCACGGGCAGCAAGGGCAGACAGCGCATGGCAAGGGATGCAGAAGCAAAGTCTCGCTGGAAACCCATCAGAGAGGGCTGTCTGGGTGGAGAAAGAAGCAGGATCAGGCCCTGAGCAGGATGAGCTGAGAGAATTGTGGGTTTCCTGATAGTGGGAGTAGGTTTTATCCAGCCTGCCTTGTAAATGGTCTCATTGCTTCACATCAGGGAGGAGATATAGGCAGCCAGGGATTATGTCTGTCACCATGGGAAATGGAACCAGGAGGACCATGAGGAGGGAAAGGGCTGTGAATCAGCAGTGTATGCTCACTGACGCCCAGGAAGGTCTTCAGTGGTGATGCCATTGCTCTGCCACACTGTGACAGCCCACAGCTCAGTGCCATTAGGCAGAGAGGAGATGCACTTGGCCTGTGCCAGACTCAGCATGTAGTGTGGCCATGTCCTTGGGACAAGGAATTGTGATGGCACCAGCTAAAGCGCCTGCCAGCAGCTGAGAGGATGCAGGAGTGCATCTTGCTGTCACCCTGACCACCCATTTCAAACATACAGGCATTGCCCTGGCTCTGTGCTCTGAGCACTGGCAGAGTGGAGCATCAGTACTGGTCCTAGACTGGGATGAGTGGTCCCCTGGGGCACTCCTCCCTCTCCACTGACTGCACAGGGACACATGGCACTTGTTCAGGCCAAGCATGTTGTTTGCAGAAGCCAAATGAGGTGGCTGTCAGGCTCCCCATGCTCTCTTAGGGCTTGCACAAGGTATTCAGGGAGCTACTGGAGCGAAGGAGACAGCACCTTCCCTCTGCTGTCTGCAGCCCTTCCCAGCATCCAGCACTTTATGTACATCCTCTTCAGTGCTAGACCAGTGTCTCAGTGAAGGAATTCAGCTCAGTCTTCCCTTCTTTCTTGTATGGAGCTCTTCCCTCCCCTGAGGGGCATAGCTCAGGTGGGAATACCCATATGGCCTTTTGGGGGGCAGCTGTGAGAAAGGTGGCATATGTCCCTCATCCGTCTCCTCTGGTGCCTCTGGCAGAAGGAGCACTGTTGCATTACACCAGCATTTAAGAAATAATAACAATTAAAAGCTTTCTGATGAACATAGTTAATTTCCTATTCGAAAAAGCTGCTAAGGCAGCGCCTTTTTGCGCATTAGCATATTTGCAAGGTTAATGTAGTGTACTTAATAAGATAAATAATGCTTGTCATGATATTTCAGGCCAATTTTAAGGGGAGGGAATACAAAATATTTTGCTTAACATCTTAAGTTTTGCCTGGTCAACTCTAAAGTTAACTGCTGAGCTACCGCTGCGTGTTGAGGTGTGTTGCTCGCTTTTCTCCTTGGCAAGTGCTCACTAGCACTTGCAGACGGCTAAAGGAGACTGTCAAAGCACAGATGGCATGGGTGAGCCTGAAGTGGGCTCTCCGCGACTGCTGTGATAGACATCGCTTTGGGAACATGGGTAGGAAGGGCATTGGGAAGGCAGCAAAGCCATAGCAGGCTGAAGGAGAAGGATAAGGGATCAGGGACAGTGTGTCCTAGGAGGGAGGCAGCAGTGGTACTGACCTGCAGAAGAGGGTCTGAGGCTACAGACAAGGCTGGCAGCAGTAATAAACCAGTGAGTAATGCAGTGGGACCACGATGAGGCTGAAAGAGGTAGTGGGGCTTCCTCTCCATCTTGGAACTCCTTATTATTTTTAATGTCCTACTTCAACCCTTAGTTTAATTCTTTATTTCCTCTGAACGTCCAGAACCAGGGAAGCATTTAAAAAATCCCTATGTAAGACACCATGGGCCATGGTAGAGAACCACAGCCCTCCTTCTTTGCTGGAGCCCTGGCCAAGTCTCAGGTAATGATTAGCAGATTGCCCTTACGTTCCTAATGGTTTCTTTCGCTTCCTCTTCTGCAGAATGATTACTTTCTTAGGCTTTTTAATAATACACAGTAAAAGCAGCCACATCCTTTGATAAATGAGGCCACAGTGGGCAAGGGAGAAAGAGGAGAGAACTTCCTGGGCAAACAGTTCAGGATACCTGGCTTGCTACTCCGACATGCCCTTCCTTTCTTTCTCCTCCTCTCTTTGACCAGTAACATAGACAAACCAGCTCATTATTTTCTCATAATGATGAGGAGAAGGAGGGAGAAGGAAGAGAACGAAACTGCTGATATTTGCTGTATAGGAAATTAATAAATAGATATGCCACACAGATACACACCGCAGTGAAAGGATGGAAGGACAGGTAGATATTTAGCCGGCTAGGAGCGCTAGACCAGTATGATGACGGAGGAGAGGGACAGCAGAGGAAGATAAGAGAGCATCGTGTGGGTGTGCAAGAAATAAGATGGGGAAACCATAAAGCACAATGGGGAAAGATACTGTAAAAAAACATGAAGGGAGAGAGCAATATGAGTGAGGAATAAGGAGGATGGGTAAACAGATAGAGCAAAAGGACAGGCAGTTGAGTCTGGCAGAGGAAGGAAGGCATAATATGTCGTTGCAGGTGTCCGAGGGGAGAGGTAGTGAAGGGGTGGAGGACCAGCTACAGTAGGTAGATTGATTTTGATGTTAGCTATATTGCAGGTCAAGCACAGTCCTCACACCGCATCGACTCCACATCTGTTTCTCCTTCCACCTGCCTGTCAGCCCCCCGCTGTGCCCTACATTTCTGTGGCTGGAGCATCTTTCAGGCTCGTCACCGACTGTCTGTCAGCCCTGAGGTGGGGGGAGACCCGAGCACCAGGTGAGGCATGTACCAGCCTGCGTGCCCCACAGCACCGATGTACCCCCAGCCTGAGCTCAGCTCATCCCTACAGAGGTATAGCTGTATGTACACAGAGAGCATCAGCACATTTCAGCCAGCATCCCCCATCTCCCGCGGGCAGGGAAGGCAGGTTGGTGACTGGAAGCCTGTCCTGCAAAGGGAGAAGGGCTTTAAGCACAGGGAGATACCTGGGTAGGCTTGAGAGGCTGCCTGGCTGGCTGGATGTGGGGCAAACCATCCCACCCCGTACGGCACCTGTAAACAGGAGGTGGTGTCAGCCTGTCTCGCTGTTTAACACAGGGAAATGGCTTTCATAGCAGCACTGCAGGCGTCTTGTTGCTGTGGATTTGGCCTGTGTGAGGCCAGCCACTGGCTGCCTTGTGCTACAAAGGGAGCCATTTCTTCTGCCTTGTCTCTGCAAATGGCATCACTGTGCTGTGGGATTTCCCTGCACCCTGGGCTGCTGGACCCGCACAGCAGTCATGGGCAGCACAGTGCTCCCTGAGAGCCATCCTGCATCCCACCAGCGTGCCTGGTTGAGAGGCAGTCCTCATCCTCCAGCACAGGGCAGACAGCCCTTAACACGAGAGCCTCCCACCTCCACAGTGCTGCAGCCTATGGAAGAAGGAAACCAAACCAGCCCCCTGCCTCCATCCTAGCTGATGGTTTCTTTCTCTGCCTGGGATGCCACATACAACAGGACTTACAGCTTCAGAAGAGCTTTCCTCCCTGCCTGAGCCTACAGCAGCTCTGCAGGGCTCTGGCAAAGGAATGGCCATCCAGCCTGGGTGCCAGGACTCAGTGCATCGCAGTGCCTGGATATGGACTGTATGCTGGTGGAGGTGTGCGTTGAGCTGGGGTAGGTAGTGGTGGCAGGGTGCTGTCTCTGAAGCTGCCTGCCTGAGCAATGATGCTCACAGCTTCCCTAGGGAGGAGCACCCCCCTCATCGCTCTGCTGATCCCAGTTGCATGGTAACTGCGACTGCACTAAGGGATAAACACCTCAGCCAGGGCCCTCCCTGCTCTTCCCTCCTCTCCTGTCTGTTGGCACCCACTGGTTTCCAGTGATTTGCTGACTCCTTTTTGTTTTTCTCCACTCGCCTTCCCTCCACGTTTGCCTCATTCTGTTCCCTGTGAATAATGCTCTGCAGCGTGGTGTGCTGCCATAGAGGAGTTAGAGCTGCTCCAGGCACTTAGACACTCACCCAGGAGAGGATCCTGAAAAGGAAAGAAAGAGGGGGGAAAAAAAGAAGACTAAAATAAAAGCAGGGTTTTCTCCATTCTCTGTCTCCTTAGTGCTTGCTATTGGCAGAGCTGGAGTGGGGAGCTCAAGGAGCAGGGGCACTGTGGGTGAAGCCCCAGGTGCCTTGATACAGCTTTAGGAACAAAGATGTAAATAGAAGGAGGAGGAAAACTGCCAAAGCTGCACGAAGCTGAGGATTGAGATAACAGAGGCTGATACAGTTCGAGACTGAGCTGTATTGTGTGCGATGTACTGGCTGTTCAAGCTATTCTGCCCAGTGCCATGGGCTTTGCTATGCTCTAGAGCTCTGGATGTTGCCCCATGGACATCACAAACCAAGGAAACATAGGAGAAATGCAAAAGAAAGTCAAATTCAACTGCTTAAACTGTTTTGAGTGGAGGAGGAAGAGGAGGAGGGCATATTCCTCACCTTCCCATGTACAGCCAAGTCCTCTATCACATGTAGAAACACACACACATGCATATGTACATACATGTACACAGAGCTCTCTTGTGGTACTCAGAAGAGCTTCTGGAGCATCAGAAAGCTTCACAATGAAACTCACTGGATTTTGGCTTCTCTCCCTAAGGCTGGTTCTTGGCTGCCCTTCCAGAGCATGTCAGCAAGGTCCCATCCACTGCACTGCATCAGTGGGGAAGTAGCAGATTAACAGTATCATCTGGTTTTGCCCATTCTGTGCATCCTGTATCAGCAGCGCGCTCTTGGATCTGGTTTTGGTGGTGAAGCGTCTCAGCAGGCAGTATTTGTGCAATAGGCATGGGAATTTAGAAATGGGAATGATGGGTGAAAATGCAAGCTGGTATTTTTATGTATATATATAATTATAGCTCCTCAGTAGGAAATGAAACCCAGCAGGGGAGAAAATACTGTGTGATTTCAAAAGTCTTCACATGTCCATGCACTGGAGAGCATTTCTTCTCCTTCTCTTGTTCAACCCTGACACCAGATGCCTCAGAGCTGAGCAGTCTGAATTATCTGCTCTTCAAAAACCTTGAGGAGGCAGCGGAAGCTCTTTGCTGCTGAAGCCTTTCCTCCCAAGCTTCCAGCACCCAGATACAAGGAGCATCCAGGCTACTTTCTGCTCCTAGGAGAGCAGGCAAACTCCCCACTGCCTCTGGACCCTGTTGGGCATGCTGGGCTGGATTAAGGCTACCGAAACAGGGGCTCACTGTGATTGTCAGTGAGTCAGTGGTAAACCTAGGTTGTGTGAGATGTGGGAGCTCTGTCTGCTTTGGAGTTCCTATAGAATTTCTGATTAATAGGAAATCCTAATAGTGTGATTTTCATCCATTATTCTCTGTTTTCACGGTGTGAGTGCACACTCAGACAGCAGCACATAGACTCTCTGTCTTTTAGTCCCATCCCCTTACCTTACAGATGTAAACAACTGCCTATTTCTCTCAGCCTCACAGAACCAGTGGAACAAAAGGTGAAAGAGATTTTCTTTCACCTTGTGCATCAGCAGCAGAAATAACCATTTTCCAGTGGCAGGACTGTTGGGAATGGTGGACAAGGTAAATGGAGTATTCTTTGATGAACCTCCTGTTCCTGGTGTTTCAGAAAAGCATCCTTTGCCTTGAAAAGTTAGTGAATCATACAGGGAATCTGTTCTACCATCGCACTTTTACAACCAATCTTCTGCATATAATCAGGGTTTATAAAGGAGAGGGAATGAAGTTTGTGATTTTTGGACAGGGAGATCACAGAATAATGGAGCTGGGGTGCTCAATGTTTATTCTAGTTGAATAGACTTTAACAGCAATCACTGGAATGCAGTGGGCATGTGAAATGTGAATCAGTGAGGGAAGTCATACTGAAGATGTCCAGAAACAGAAGTAAGTCAGGATCTTGGAAACCAATTTGATTTTACTGCTCATAAGTAAAGGTGGTAAGGTTTTTTTGCACTTGGCATAGTGAAGTATTGACAGCTGCCATGAACTCTACACCCTGGATGTAAATAATTACAAAGGGAATTGATTTTGAATCATGGTTTATATGTAGAAATGGACCAGTTATTAAGTGCAGTGCAGCACATGGTACGGAGGGTGACTACGTTACAGTTTGAGTTTGAATCCCAGCCGTGCTTTGGAAGCATTATCTCCCAGTTATCTCTTTGCTTTGGTTCTATTGCAGGAAGGTCTCTGGGCGTATGCTGGCTTCCTTTCAGGTGGAGTTAAACCAGGCGTTGCAGACTCAACAGATGCTAAAGGTGGTCAGCCCATGGGGCCTGACTAGATCTAGTCCCAATTAAACCTATTCAGTGTATATAGTGTAAACAGTAGCTATCCAATGCCATTTTGCTCTATAAATCTGCTCCTTTTGCACCTTACTGTTGGTCACATAGATACAGTGCCTGTCTGGGCTGGACCTTTGAGGGTCAAGGACTGAGCCTCTTAAAATCAAGTACTTTTTGGTGCAGTTTTAGCCACCTTGAAAAATAGGAACTTGGCCACGCAATCATTTCATCTGACAGTTTCCCCCACCATTGACCTGCCTGTGGTTTGCACTGTGGTCTAAACTGACCACCCACTGCCTGCCTGGGGTTCACATTGATCAGGTCAGAAGTGCTTAGTGTTGACCCACTGCTCCCCACTTCCTCTACATCATCTGATAGCAGCTCTTTCCCCAGTGCATATTGGTAGAGTCTGGTGCTTTAGCTGTATTAAGTGAGAAAAGGCGATGTGAAGAGACCCCTCTTACAGCGTGCTCCAAAGATGGTGAGGCTGATGCTTTTCCTGATTGCCTGCAGGAAGCTGTTCTGTCTAGGGCTCTTCAGCAGGAGAGCTCTGCGGCACGGCACCTTCTGCTCCCCTAGCTGGAAAACACCACAGCCCTTGCTGTGTGGTAGTGGTGGTTGCTCATCCACATGTCCCAGCATATCCAGGCCCAAAACCTCCCCAGGCACTTCCTTTTCTTCTCTGTGTCTGCCAGAAAGTGGGTGTCTGTGGCCTCAAATACACTGACAGCAAGGACTGGGAGATAGATACCCTGTGATGCACTTGTGTGTATTGCACCCACCTTGCCCATCCATTCCCTTGCTACTTCTGATATGGTGTTTCCCCCTAGTTCAGAAAGGACCTGCTAGTACTGAGGGCAGGCACTGCTTTTTATTGGTACCAGTACACCTTTGTACTCTTTCTCATTTCCTTTTCCCAGCACTGCTGAGAGTTGCTACATAGCTGGGATTTTCCAAATAGCCTAATGGAGTTAGCCATCCAGAGCTAGTGACTTTCTGTGCATAGAGAGCATCTAATTCCCTTAAAGCCCATGGCAAATCCCAGTGTTATTTCCTATGCAGATGGCTGCTACAAAGAAGCAATTAGGAAGATAACCAGTATCTTTCCTTCCTCTCTTCCATTTTTAAAGCTGCAGGGGGAAATGGCAGTATTTTGGTTAAAGATAAGTATAAACCCAACCCTAAGGTGTTGACAACCCAAAATAGTTGCGTGTTTCAGTTTTGAACTAGCGTCTAGATTTGTATCTTGGATATGGTCCCTGGCTTTACTTCTTTGAATAGTAAATCTTTTTCACAGTTTGAACTATGAATATAATTTAGCATTAATGTACCGTGTATGTCTTTGATATGGCTGAAAGGGACAAGTTATGTATCCGGGTTGGAGCAGAAAGACATATCACCGTGTTGGCAGGATCTTTACCGCTGGAACACTAAGTCCAGGAATCTAAAACACAGGAGACCTGGGGAATATTTAAGGTCTGGAAGCACAAAGTATGTACATATATCTAGCAGTAGCTGCCCTAGATTGGTATACAGATCATGTGAAGTGTTTCAGATGTAGAAGTGGGGTGCTGCCTTAGGGTGGTGGAGGAGGCAGAAGAGCATCTGCAGCGAGGAACATTTTTCTGTGGCTACAAGTCTCCTCTTGTTAGGTGTCCAGCAGTGGGGAGATCCTCGTTCTGTTTCAGTGCTCATTCTTGGGTAGATTGTTCTTCTTTTCATCTATGGAAGAAAGAGAAAGATAAAGGTTTTTCACTGTGTAAAATTGTTTACAGATAGAAAACTGAGCATGAGTTCTCAGCGTGATAGCCTTGTTAAGTGATGGTCTGCTTTTCTTCCTGTTGCCTTGCTGGAGAATGAAGGACAGAATTAGCACTTTCTCGATCTGACAGGTAAAATTAATTACGGCAGTGATTCATTTTGGGCAAAACCAACTAAACATTTCTCTGCTATTTTTAATCTTGCATTTGAACCGTAGAGTGTATGAAATCCAAGATAGGGCCTGAGTTCTCGGGAACAACTTCATTTCCCAATGTGCATGTAGCAGAACTGCCAGGAACTGGTGAAAAGGTGCAGAGAGTCAATCTGATATTTAAAGGCTTGAAAAGTCCCTCTGTTGCTTTGCAGTTAATCTTAGCTGTTGGTGGGAGAGATGTCCAAGGTCAGAATAAGCCAGATTTCTGAGGTCTGGTTAGGTTTGACCTCTTACTCTTTGTGTAGTTATTCTTTACGTAGTCTGTGTTTCACTCAAGGACTGGTTAACTGTCCCTCTCCTTTCCATTATTGTCTTTCTTTTCTGGGGGCTGTGGGGTGTCACTACTATTATTGCTACTATTGCTATTATTATTACTAGTTCGCAGTGATTTTTTAGTCGTCTGTGTTCAGCTCTCTTGAGAGCCATGAAAAGAAATCAAACTGCTTTTGTGAGTTGTGGCAGAAGGGTGCAAATAGATTGATTAAAAACGCCGTTTCCTTTTCTAATTTAAACAGAGCAGAGGCTGGTGGGTAATGTGCATAATGTATGCTCGGTGGTAACAAGCCACTGTGGGGAAAGGGGGGGAAATGAAGGGGAGAGAGGGAAAAAAAATGGAAGTGGAGCCAGTGTTGTTCTGCCTTTAAACACAAGATTGATTTTACATTTTCCCTGTATGTCACTTTCATTACTAGCAAATTAATCCTTCTCTCTGAGGCCTGAAACTTATTTCTGGGGTTTCTCGTAAGAAAATAGCTTTCGGTGTGCTACCTATTCTTAAAAAAGCAGCTTGGGGCTTGGCTACATGAGGAAGTTGCACCCATTTAACCGAAGGTGTAATGTTAAAATTGACCCTGTGACAGAGGTGCACATGGCTGGCTTATTATTTACGATGAATCTGCCTACACTGTCAGAAACACAACACTCTTGACATTGTATGAGAACGCTGGCCAGAGGATGGGTATAGCATCACTTCAACTAAAAGAAAGAAAAGTTAACCCTTCACAACTATCACTCCTTGCTCAGATAAAGAAGGCATCTATGAAGACCTGTGGCTTGGTGAGTCAAGCCCTCAGCAAACCCTCTTGGGAGGAAGGTTGTGAGATGCTTGTGACACTGATAGAGCTTTGTAGCGCAGCATTGCCTTGGAGCACGAGGGTCTGCTGGCTGCTGTAACCCACGGGGACTCGGGGAAGCTTCCTGGCCTAACAGAGGATCAGATTTATTGAACACTCATTTTAGGCCAATGATTCCAGACAACCAAATGGTTAAATCATTGAACCACCCAAAGTAACAACTATATGGCAAGGTGAGCAGACCATTTTGCCACTGCTGGGTTTCTAGCAAGGGTACACTGCTGTTGTGTGGGGCTGCCCTCACTTCAGTCCTCAGGTCACAGTACCATGCATGGAAATTTGGACTTGTTTTGTTTCTGTTTAAATTACATGGCATACCTAGAGCTTAGATCACCTGTGCCCTCGTTACAGAGTGGTTTGGGTTGCTTTTGGGTTTAGGTGTATTTCTGCAAGTTGTACTTCTTTGCAATCATTAGTGAGTCAAGTCATCGGCTGGATAACAAAACCTGCTGCTGCTTTGTTTTGATGCCTCTGATGAAGAAATAGAGTTCTGATGCAGCTCTGGCTCAGAAAGCTGGAGCGTGACCCACAGACACTTCCTTATCTTGGTTAATGTGGGCACTTTCTATTTAAAACAAGAAGGTGAGTCACAGCCTGCCCCACTCTCTGAGGGTCCCTTGCCAGATATGGCCCAGGTCTGTCTGGATCCATGGGGCTGTACCATAATGGGGCTGTAGTCTGGTGATTGGTGAGTATCTGAGTTAATGCAGCAGCAATTTTTCACCCTCAGTTGCTGTCAGATGATGTAAGTGTAAGAGTATGGTCTTTTGGGCTGACCTGTCGGCAGCAGTGGCTGGTCATTAGCTCAGGAAGGGTTGAAAAAGGGGCTCCATCCTTCCAACTGAATACCAAACAGTGCACAAAAATAGCCCTTTGCAGCAACAGCAAAGATTTGCTCCTATCAGTGGAAATCCAGCATGTTTTGTCTGACCATAGGTCAGGTGTTTGTTTGGATTAACAAACAAAAGGATGCCAGATGCAAGGAGGAGAGTAACCGGGTTTAAATCAAAAGGACTCTTGTTTTCTCTTTTCCCTGTGAAAACTCCAGTGGCAGCTTTTCAAGATGCTTAGGCCATGTTTCAGTGCAAATGACTGCCAACTTTCCCTTTGCTGTGCAGTGGCCAGCTTTAACAGAGGAGCTGGTATGTGATTAGGCTTCTTAAGCGGCAGGTGGGGGAGCGCATCTACTTCTGGAATTATTGTTAAAGAGAGGAGCTTTTGGGACTTCTCTGTGGGAACTCTGGATTGTTGGAAACATTCCATCTGATTTCTCACAAATATTCACTTATAGCCTGGAAAACTGCAGTCTTTACTGCTGCCTTTTGGATTTACTAGAGCCTTGAGCAAGACACTGGCTTCTCTTTGAGCATGTACTGGTTTAAATACACTTATGCAGAACAAAGGGAAAGACATGGCTGGGCCATACTCATTTCCATTCTGACTGACTTAAAATGAAGCGTGCCTGTGAGCATCTGTGGGACTTGTTATTGCTCAGTGGGCAAGAGCTTATCAGAAATGTTGGGCTGATTATCTGCTACGTGAACTGTGTGGTTTATAATTGACCTCTATACTCCTGCCTTAGCAGAGGACAGTCTTTATGTTTCAAACAAGTGCAGTTCAGAGTGAATTGCTCTGTTCCCTTCCAACTAATTGGCAAAAATTCCCCAAAATCATTTTCTGGGAAGAAGCAATCTCAGTTTGTGAGGTTGTCAGTGCATGGTTTTAGAGACCCTGTTCTGTACAAGGAACATCTAAAAGAACATGACATTTGATGAGCCTTGATAAATGCAGAAATGCCCCAGAAGCCAGCAGATGAAAGGAGAGTGCTCATGTAGTGGTAGGCTTGTGGCTGTGGCGTAGTGTATAGGACTGATCTGTCTCTGACCTGGTTTGGGAGAGCAAGGGCAGAAGGGAGGACACTGACAGAGCTGGAGGGCTCTGGGCTTTGCCTACAGTAGCGATGGTTGCACCTGATAAGGTATAAAGCTTGTCTTTTCCACCTACCAAATGCATCAACATGGCACCTAGGGAGAAAAAATACAGGCAAATATCACAGAGATTGGAGGGAGGGGAAGGGGAAGGAGTGTTAACGCTGATTTGTTTATCAAGAAACACAACTTTACTGGGACACAAAACACAAAACTACAAGCCCATTATCCTCTTGCTTTCCCAGCTCCAGCACCAGCTTTTTTCTTTTCCAGGTGAGGCATTATTGTGTTAATACTTGCAGGAGGAGGGAAGAAACGAGTCCAAATGCCCCCTGTTTGAAACATCCTATCAGCACACAAAATATGTCTGCGGATTTGAGAATTACGCTGACTTCACAACAGTAAATTTCAGATAAATAATTTATCTCCTGCAAACACATTTCTGTGCTCTTACACATCCATTTGTTTCTGGAAAGCAGCGGGGGCGATGGGGAGGCAGAAGCGATTGGTGCTCACTGGGGAGCTTCCCATGGAGCCGCCTGTAGCTTGGGTGTTGTTGGCCACTGGAGGTAGGGTTTTGTTCTTACTCCCACATCATAAATAAAGCCATTCTGGAAACGAGAGGCACCTTGAGCTAAAACTGGCGTTTCTCACAGTATTGGCAGATCAAGCCAGCAACTGTTGATTTTAAATGTTTAATGAGCAATATGTTGCTGATTCTGGTCATAATGTTGTGTTTGCCTAACCTTTCTTGGTGTGCTCCCTTCTGCTGTATGGCTGGCAAGCTTCCAGGAGAGGAGGAAAGGGAAAGGGGGAATTAAAACAACCAAACCCCACCAGGAAGGGTGAAGCAAGGCAGAGAGAAGAGGAAAAACTGAACGGCTTAAAGAGAAGGGGCATAAAAGGCAGAGGTAGAACTTAATTAAAAAGAAGAGATAGCAGCAAGATATTGATGCCATGTCAGGGTATTAAAGTGGGGATTGCAGAGAAAGACGACTTTTCCCTGCAGAGATATTCTTATTCATACTGCGGGAATTGGAAGAGAAAGGCTGGTTACTAGGAGGAGATGGACATGAAGAGCTGTGTGGAGGAGATGAACCCCGAACCAGGGAGTCTCCTGAGACAGCTCAGTCAGCTGGCTAAAAGCAAGTGAAATGAAAGAGAAGCAGCATTGTACAAATCAGTGAGATGCTCAGTTATTTCCATGTCGACCTCATATAATTCTCACTCTAAAGATTGTCTCCAGTATGCTGCATTGTTCCCAGTTTGGTTTTGTTCAGCCTCAAAACCCTGAGTGGTTCAGCATAAGCCTGTTTAACACTGGGTTGCGGGTTGGCTATGAGCCTGTGGGCTTACGGAGGTATCTCACGATACAAAGGAGTGTCAGTTGAGGCAGAAACATGCAATGAAAACAGAAAAAGGTTGCTTTTATAGTATTAAATAACAGATGCTTTTGCTGCTGCTTTTGTCCTAGATTAGACCTTCCCTCTGTTGGTGTGGATACTGACCATTGATTGCTGTAGAAGACCAAGCTCTTGCTTAATTTATACCATGGGCTCGTCTGCTAGGGAGGACAAGACTGAAAATACTGGAAACTGAAGCCTTTTGTTTTCCAAATGGGGAGGGTTTGGGCAGCATCATCAAATGCTTCCACCCCCTGCACCTTGGACTTAGCAGGAGTCAGCCAGAGAATTATTGTGCAAAGGCTGTGGAAGGTTTTTGCAATGTGTTGATTGGGCTCTTGAGTGAGACCAGGCATTTTCTCATCTTTTAATCATTACCTGTTTGGCTGATGTTTAAATCAATGACTGCATGCCAAACACTGACTGCCCTATTAGGGAGCCTGGTTTTATTTTACATAATGGCTTCTTTATTGCTTCCATTGTATGTACAGCACAGTATATATTGTCCAAAAGGGAGGTACAGACACTAGGTCATACTTGGTGAAGGAAGGTTTTTCTCTTTTTAATGAGGACTAGATCAGTTTTGCAGTGCTTGTTATACTTTCATTTCCGGGCTGCTGCATACAAATTTTGTTATATAAAGTTGACCACCCATAAATATGTGTATAGAAAAGTGCATGTGGAGATGCTGTGAGACAGAAGTGGAAAGCAACAGAACATGGAGGACGCGTCTAAGAGTAGTCTAAGGCCAGAAAAAGGGCAGTGGTCCACCCAGGCCACTGTCTTTCCTCCATCAAGAAGATAGTGTCCTTTATTTATATAACTGCTTGATTCATTGTTTTTCCTTCATGGATAAAGTACCACATCCTTAAGTTTCTTTCTTCCTTGTTAGTGACTGATAGTGAAACATGGATGCGTGTTCCACGCTACACTAAACTTTCCATTTTAAAGAGCACGTATGCATGGGACTGCAGGATTGACCTCTCTCTACTTTTTACTGCCTCTTTTACACCACCATGGTATCTAATGTTGTTTTCTTGCTTTCTTGATAAATATCCTAAGCATCAAAGCTAGTATATGTAGCCATGAACTTTCCACCAGGGTCCTCAAGTACAAATAGACACAGGCCCTCATCAGTTCAAACCAAGCCCATCTTCAGTGGGTCATATTCAAGGGAATTTCCAGCAGCCCAGCTTCCATAAGTGAAGTGATGTGGTGTGATATGGCATCACCTCTCTTGGAGCAATCGCCATATGTGTTTGCCACGTGAGAGACAGCTGTAAAAGCAAAAGAAAGCTGCAAGTACAAGAACTCTTCTCCTATATGTTTCTCCAATACACTATTCCTCCCTGAATGCTTTCTGTCATTGCAATAGCTCAACTGAGTTACAGTCATGCTTCAGTCTTTTAGATAATACAAGTAGAAGGAGAAAAGGGTTGGAAGATAAAAAGGAGAATACTGGGGAAAGGAGGAGGGAGAGAGGGTAGGAAGTGAAAAGACAAAATAGGTATGTGAACTTAAGAAGGGGAAATAATGGGCAAGAAGCTGGAAGCAGGGGGGTGGTGGGTCAGAAAGCAGAAGAAGTGGTTCAGACCTCTGGGATGGCAATGCCTGAGGCCTGTGAGCTCTTCCTGGCAGGGCAAAGCCCTGCAGAATGCAGGATAACCTCTATCGGGTCTCTTCAGTTTAGAGGCATATAAATGCAATGGGACTTATAGCGAATTCTGATTAATAACTTTCTCAAAGGGGAAAACTCCTGTATTGTCTTTGAAATACTATTTCTTGTCTCATAAGTTGAAATGGCTGTGACTGTTCCCTCTGCACACAGTTGTGTTTCATCTCGTGCCTTTTGTGCTGGGTGTATGCATATGACTTTGCTTAACGATTTTTCCCTGCAGAAAGGCCCCAGAATGTGGTGCTGTATACAGGTTTGAGATCAGTGTCTTTGCGCAAGCACAAGAAAAACGCCTTGAGCACTTTCTGCTTTTAGAGAGGAACAAGTGTTGGGCTATTAGTCTGCATCTAACTTACACTGCATTTCTCCTGAGAGAACTCAGTAGGAATTTCTGCAGGCTCATTCCCTAGAAAGACTCTAGCCTAAGCTGAGATTTAATCTATCACCTAGACTGCAGTCTTGGAACTGGAAAGCCTGCTCGCACTTCCATGCAGAAAACAGACAAGAGAATACAGATGAGGATCTCAACAATCCATGTTCCTGTCCCAAATCACAAGGCTTGTGATGCAGGTGGGAGTAGTGCTTGCACTTAGAAAGAGAATCAAGACCGTCTCCCTCTTTATGACTCTAAGCAGTGCTAGATACTTTCTGCCAGCATTAACCCATCCCTGTGTCACTGAGGGCCCCTAAGTGTCTATCCTTTCTTTTTTATTTATTGAAAGAGCCAGGCTTGCCTTTGGGCTAGTGCAGAAATCAGCCGCTTTCGTGGATGACTGCGTGTACAGAAACACAGATGGAGTCAAACCTTCCTGCCTTCAACTTGGTACCTGCTCCAAGTTAAAGCAGTAAAATCCCTGAATCATTAAGCAAGGGGTACATGAGTTAACATAGCGTGCTGCCAGGGGCAGCACACTTAAATGTTCCAAGGAGGTTCAAATTCAGAATATATGTATGTCACCTTCAGACAATTTCTGTTTGGAAAGAGCTCAGGAAGGATTTTACATGAAGTAAACAAATACCTGAATAGGTATCTCAGTTTCTCGTTCCTCTAGCTCTCTCCCATGACTCCCTACAAGTGCCTCCAGCTGGAAGAGGAGAGGGCTGTAGAAGAAATCAGGATTTTTCAGATCTGAGTGGAGATCTCTTCCCCCTCATAGCAAACCTCAGCCTTCCCATTACATGTGACAGATGAGAGCATCTTTGGGCAGGCTGCGTGTTCAGGAGGTCACAGAGCAGCAAGGCCATTTCTCATGTTGCATTAGGAGCAGATCTGTGGTCTCCAGCAGGGTGGGCTTCATCCCCATCCCCTCACTGCTTGCAGGCTCCATCCCTGCCCTGCGTGACAAGCTGAGGCAACTCAAATACATGAGGAACCTTTGCCTGCCAGAACAGATTTGCAAGTGAGCGCACTGAAACTTCCAATGACCCCAGTGACGAGCAACTGGAGAGGCTCACAGTGTTTCTCTCCTCCGTGAATCACAGGCTGAATCGTAACATGGAACATTTTATTAACTGGCACCTGCTAGAGGACTTTCTGTATGCAAAAAGGTGGTAATGAAAGCACTCGTTTGTCTAGAACCAGGACAGTAATTCATGGTGTGTTTTATTTGCCTTTAATGAGATGAAGCAGGCAGAAAGTAAGGAGGAGGAATCAGCACCAAACATTCCCACTCTGTCCCAAGCCCTCACTATCAGAGGTCGTGGGAACCTTCCTCTCTTCCCCCTTGTATGTCCTGTGCATGTGTACATACCATCTAAGTGTCTGGTGGTGTGTACACATGCAGTGTACATACCCTCAGTGATACTGCCAACAGCCTTGTACTGCCTGTGAGCAGGGAAATTGTTTACCACAGATCAATATAACTGTAATATATCTGAAAGACTCGGGCCTCAATTACCGCTTGCATTCCCAGCCAACACTAACTATGGTTCCCCACTGCTTTCCCATGGTGATTCACCTTGCACAGAGCTCTGCTGGCTTGCCCTAACCCTCTGCATCCCCTCGCCTCTTTTTTTAATCAACCTTTCACCTATATCTCATGCTCTGTGTCTCATTTCCGTATCTATTTCCTTTTCTGTCCTGCTCCTGAAGACTTGTGCCTCACAAACTATCTTCTTTATGCTGCTTTTTGGAGGTTTTCGTTGTTGTCTTGCCAATTCTTTCCCTATTCTCTATTCTCCTTCCTTCTTTGTCTTCTTCCCTCTCCTTCCTGCTTGTTGCATCCCCCTGTATATGCAAGCTCATACTGCCTGAAAATTATCTCAGGACCTTCTGCTCCTGAAGCAGGGAAAAAATACAGTCTGCAGGTGAATCTGCCATTTTAATGTAGTTAACATTCCTCCCCTCCTTCAACTGTTCTGCAATTGCAGACTGCTGAGATTAGTGGCATAAAATCCCACCAGGATATTGACATAACCTATAAGCCAGGAAGTTGTTTTAATCAAACCCAGCATCCCATTTGGAATGCCAGACTTAGAAATACAAGGACAGCAGTTTTGAGAGCAGCTGAGAAATAAGGAAATAAGTGTTTGGGGAGAGGGGATTTGAAAACCTTTATATATATATGGATATTATTTCAATACCTTACAGCCAGAAGTGGCAGGACTTTTTTTTCCCACTGAGCCCTCGCCTATAGAGAGTGCTCAGATGGAGTGCTGGTACTGGAGAGGTGATAAAAAGGAATTCGATTGGATGGCTGGATTATTAAGAGGGGCTATTACCCAGTAAAAGTGTCAGAGCATCTCAATCCACAGGGCATGGATGATTACTGTGGATGAATTCCTGGTCCTTGGAGGCCAGATGGAAGGGCATGATTGCCATGTTTCTCCCCCACCCACAGTAAAATTTAGAGCAGCCTTGGATGAGCTGCTCATAAAAACGTCTGTTATGTTGCTTGGAAAGCAGTGAAGCAAAGAAAGAATAGGAGATACCCCAAAGTATTTGTCAGTCTCTAACTCACAAACTCCACCTCCCTCTGTTTCCCTCCATCCACTCTTGGGTTTCTAAAGAGGCAATCTGTGTCAGTGAGATCCACACATCAGCAGGGCGAGGACACAGTATTGACAAGCCATTGCAGATGCTTCCAGTGGCAAAGCTGATAAAGAGGAGAAGGTGCTGCAGTAAAGGAGGGATGCTAGGTTATGTGTGCCAGTCAATATGGCTGCTGTCAATACAGCCCTGTGTTGCAGCACTGCAAACTGCCTGGAGAAAGAGAATTGGCCTATTTGCAACCTTGTTCTGTGCTACGGTGACATGAAGCTGACATGAGGCATGCAGTTTCTATGTGATGCTGGTAAGAGAAAAGGGGAGATTTCTCTCCCCAGCTGGTGATCAGTTTATTCACTGAAGTATGAGGATTGATAGCACTTGTCACTATTAGCCCAGCTGATATAGCTGCAGATGCTATATTTAATCATATAAACCCTGTGGCACAAATGCAGAACAAGGGCCTCTGGCCCGCACCATTGGAAAAGCAAGGAGAGCAGATTCCTAAAGGGCTGATGGAGAATTGCAGTGGGCCTGCACCCTTGTGACGGGAAAAAAGAGGATGTGTCCTCCTCCTTCATGGCAGTCTGTGTAGGGGTACATGTTTGTGTGCATGCACGTGTGTGATTTACTGAGTGCGCATGAGAGAACAAAGTGAAAGGATCTTATGCATGAGATCAAGCGAATATGTGCAGGAGAAAGCAGTATAGTAGAAAGGAAAGGAGTGGTTGGGGCAGGAGGATGTGCCCAGTCCCCTTTGTCTGTCTTTCATAGCACCATATTCCTGACAACCTTGTCTTAGTATCTGTATCCAAAAGAAGAGTCAGAGCGTTTGAGATGCGGTGCTGCCCATGATGGAGAGCAGCTTCCACACAACTGAGATCAGAGCCCTTCAACAAGCTGTTTATAGCGCAGCGAGGACAAGTTATGAAATAAAAGGGAGGCTCTGGCATTTCTTACGGCCCACATCATCAAACAGCAACCTTGCTCCCCTTCTGCAGCTTTCCAGGAGTGTTTGAAACCAGCCTTTATAGGTTTTCACCACTAATGAGGTCTCTTCTCTTGTCCTACCTGCCACAAGGTGTTTTGTCACAGACATGCAAGAGGCTGCATGGATGCAGGCACCAAGCAACACTTGGGACAGCAGAGGGAAATGAGGCTGAACTCTGAAAGTGAGAGAGGAAATGGAGAAGCACTCAATCCCATGTGGTGTGCAGGCTGCCTATATACAAGACCACAGGCACCCCCCATCATCTTGCCCTCTCTCCTTGCCTGACCGTGCACATCCTCACCTTAATGCTCTGTCATACGTCCAGTTCCATACGCGTGTGTCCATGTGTATTTTTCCCACCACCCATACACATGCACACATGCAATTCCTGTGTAGTCTTTCACCCACCTGTGTTTCCTCTCACATCCCCATGAGCTCTTGCACTGCTTTCTTTACGATGCTCAGCGGCTCTCACCCACAAGCCCTGCTGGTACTCACTGGTGCTCAGCACGCTCCCATGTTCTCCATCTCCAACTGCCCAGCCCTGAAGCCCAGCTATTATTAGTTTGATTCAGTCATGTGTGTGTCCTGTCAGACACACATCTGCAATGAAGTGGCCTGGAAGATGGCTGGTGTGTTATCAGGGTTAAAAATGAATACACTGGAGCATCCCTCTCCTCTAAACTCACACCCTGATAATACAGTCCCCAGGGGGAAGAGTTTGCAGTGTAAAAGCAGTTGGTTTGTGGCTTTCATTGAAGGAGAGCGTGGGGGAGGAAAGCCCAGCCCAACACCTAGCCCTTCGAATGAAGTGACTTGTCAAGCATGCAACTGTGGCAGAGATCGGAGGAGCAGTAAATTTTGCAGCACTCACTTCTACTGACAGGCTGTCGTGCTTGAAACATAAATAGCGGTGGAGACAAATCACTGCTGTTTTCCTATTAAGCTTTGGCCCACTGGCCTCCTAGCTTGCCAGCAGCATTTCTACCTGGCTTGCCGGCATGCCTCATCTCAGGGATGGATGTGCCTCTCTGTTGCAGGCTTTGGGACAGGCAGGATGGGAATTACCATCCTGTTATTTCTTCATGTGTCCTTGGTGTCTGGGTACTTGCTCCTCAGCTGATGGATTTCTCATTCAGGCCCTCCCTCCAACCAAGGTTGAGGAGACACGGACCCTCTCCCTAGAGGGCTCATGGCTTTCACCTCTGCCCCCAGTTTCTTCCACGTAGCCTGGCAAGGTCACGCTGATGGAGGAAATGAGGCACTGATTTGAATAAGGGAGTAGAGGTGAAGTTTTCCAGTGCACCTGAGTGACTCGCAAGCACAAATGCCATTGAAAGCCACTGGGTCTTGTCCTTTTAAAGCATTTAGTGGCTTTTGGAAACCCTGCTTTCAAGCATTAATTGTTATATAAGCATTTAATAAAACATGCCCTCGGAAGCTCACATTAATCTTTACAGATTGATGAGAGACATCCCTTAGCGCTCTAAATTGAGGAACCAGGAGCAAACAGACTCAGCACTTCTCTTCTTCTTCCTTCTCTCTTATCAGAGATTCCTCTTTCTCCTCAAGGAAGATGAAATCATGCTGGTGATTAAGGTGGCCTGTTCTGTGTTGGTTTAATTGGAGCAACTGCTGTTTCAGTTACAGTAGAACTCTCACTAGTGTGCAGTCGCAAAGGCGCTCTAATGAAGAAACTCCTATCTCTTAAGGAGCTCTGCAGAAAGCAGCCAGTGAGTCCTCAACATGAAATAGATGGCTTTCCATGCTCTCCTGGGTCTTTGGGCTGCATCTGGCTCCAGTAGGAGATAGGGGCTCCTGTCAGAGCAAGGTACATGCATCTGGGGAGTTGGGAGGGCAGAAGTAGATTCCTATCCATGGCAATAACAGGTAGATACAGAGAGGTAAAGCCCTGTGGGACTCATACGATTGACATGATTGGCCATGGTCTTCTCATGCAAGCAGTGTTACAGTTGTTGGAAGTTTTCTGTAAGCATCACAAGAAAGAGTATTAGGAGTTGGGACAAAGGCAATGAAATACTGTTTTGGTTTGCCCTCAGACCCCTCCCCATGAGGTAAGCTGGAAGAAGTCAGAAAGGAGCTGCTTTGAAGCTTTCCTCTACTCATCATTTTCTGTCTTATCCCTTTCTGGTTACCCCCCTCTTCTTTGCATATCTCTAGTGGAGACACCCTCCCTCGCAGCTGTGATTTGCAATAGTAATGGTGACCAGCAACTGCACCTGCAATGGTAGATGTTGCACCAGGGAGCTAAAAGAGCTCAAAATCAGGGCCTGTATTTCCTCTCTGCATACCTCTCCTGTAGGACTCTATACGCTGCAATATTAGTCACTGAGCAAACGCCTTCCTTCTCCTTCGCAGGCAGTGCCTTGCAAGTCTCCTTATTCTTTGGAAAGCAAGGGAGTGGCTAACAGCATAGGAATTACACATCCTGGACTGAAGCAATCATTTATCTGGACCACTATCACTATGAATCAACCTCAGATAGCTCAGATGATAATATCACAGGAGCCAGCCCAATTGATCAAAAGTCCCTGCAGTGTGTGAGCCTATACAATATATTCTCAGCACAACCCATCCTGCCTCAAACCCTCTGTGATCCTTGCCTTGATACCTGGCAATGCTTCCTGCCTGCTCAATCCTAAACCCAGCCATTTAGCCTCATCTCCTGATCCCTTGTTGTGTTCCCTGGAGAATATCCCCTTTGCTCCTGCCACTAGGAGCAGATAAAGGGGATGGTGTCAGGCAGTCACTGTGCTGGATCTAATTGAGAAACACTGCAGTAAGGAGAGGGGCCAACAGAAAAGCAAACAGAATGCTCTTTTCAGGGAGCTAATCCACCTATACAAATATTGGCGCCAGGCATCACAACACACTGACATGTTTTTGAAAGGGTAAATCTTGCTGAGGGGTAGCTTAACTCTTTGACCTCATTTTCTCAGTTGAAAATTACAGCTGTGTAAAAGATCAGTGGCAAGGCCCAGGCTGATATGGCAATCTCGGTCTTTAGGTGTTAGTTGTGAACATGGTGTTCAGAGTAGCCTCACTGAAAACAGGGATGAGCTACAGGAATTGCCATCTTGCAGAAGCACAGGAGATTGAGGGGCTGTGTGATCTGGCCATGCAATGTTTGACTCCAGCTTGCAGAGAATGAGCCTCAGCAATGTGTAATCTCCTAAGGTTACGCTGTGTCCCATTTCAAGTAAGTCTGGGCCAATTTGTAATTTTTCAAGCCTTCTCCCAGGTTTCAAACATGAAAGGATGGAATTCTATGGGCTAAGTTGGATCTCTGAGGTCTTTTTTGATTTTGTTTCTAAATCTTTAAGTTAGGTTGAAGTTCTGGCTTCATTCTTTCTCCTTCATCCCAAGAAGTATGATCGGACATAAGACAGAAGGGAACAAACCCATTATCTTTAAAAACAGGGCAACATTTTCATGGATGTCTATGGAAGCGAGCCACTTGATTTTTCCACAGTAGTATATTGAGCACTTCTTGCTCTATGGGAGACACAAGACTCTTATAAGGAACATAACAAGGATTTTTAAAGATGCCACCAAGCACAGACCAATCCTATAGCTTCCAGATACACAGACGGGCACAGCTGGTACCACTGAGCATCATCACATGAGGTTTCCCTAAGGTCTGGGACTGATGTGATGATTTGTGGAATTAAGCTAGGTACTACATTGCAGTCCATCCCTGCTCTTCACCGGCTGGACAGAAGCAGTATGGTTCAGCCAGGTTTCTTGTGGAACTTGCCTCAAATGGAACTTATTACTATTGCTCTTTCCTTTGGTCTTGCATCTGTGAGGAATAACTTGTCTTCAAATGGTGTAACGGTGATAGCGTGAGTGTTTCGTCCAAAATGTGGGAATCTGAAGGGAAAGGAGTATATGAGGCCTAATGAGAGGAAATCAACTGACAGAGTCACCGAAGACTGTAACGGTTGACTGCTTGCTGTTGTATTTTAATTGCCTTTCATAGGTTTCCATGACGTGAAAGAAAACCTAGTCCTGAGCATCACCTATCAGCTGAACACAGTGAGAAACAAGCATCAATTGATTCTGCTCCCCCCCTCAGCTGTTCCTCTTGCCCATCCTCTTTGGGTAGGTGGTGGGGGAAGATGGCACAGCTCCCTGACCACACTGCTGGGAGTGAGGGATTGCTGTGCTGCCATCAGTGTGTGCACACTAAACAACCCCAGTGCATGGGATGCGATTCTGTGTCAGAGCTCCTGTTTTCAACCCCTGTTTTACCAGCTGCTCCAGCATGGGGCCCTGAGTATTTACCAGCTTCTGCCTTCGTAAGACACTCAAAAGATCTGGTGTCATCTCAGTGACTCATCTAGCTGTTGATGACTTCTACCCCACATTGTCATGCAGTAACTTCCAAAAGACAGAAGTTTGGGGGATGCAGACCTCAAGCATTGGTTTGTTCATGTTTATATGTCATTTTCTTGGCAGTAGAAGGAAGGTTTGATGTTTTGGTAGCATAGTCATGACAACTGACATTGTGGCATGCAACATTCAGGGAGCGTAATATTATAGCTGTGACATTAGATGACTAAATTTACCTCGTGGTTCATAATTTACTTTACACATTGGCATGACAGCCAAGTTTTGTTCAAGAGCAATTCATCTATCCAGAACATGCTGTTTGTGTTCATTAAAAAGGAGTTAGCAAATCTGGGTTAAATTCAGTGAGTAATTTTGGGAAAAAAATTGAAAAAAAGTCATTTTCTTTGTCACGAAATCATTTTTCTGAAATTATGTTGCAAGTTGAGGCAGAACATTAATTCCTTCCTCTGGTTCAGGAAAAAGCAAAAGAAAACCACTGGTCAAACAGAAGCCTTTGACCTGGAGCAGGGTTGGATTTTATTTCAGGGAGTGCCTCCCTTTCTTTCATTTGGAATTTGGATTTGGAATGCAAAATCTAATCAGTTCCTGAGATGCAGCAGTATATTGCACATGATTCCATGCCCACACTCTGTATTTGAGAGAGCGTGATGACCTTTAGTGGTCATCTATGAATATGAGTAAAGAGGGAATGGAAATTCGAGATGCTGCAGACCTGCTGTGGCTGCTTCAAGCACCCATGGCCAGGGTGCAAGCTGTGGCTGAGCTGTCAGGTCTTGGCTTCCAGCTCCTGGGCAGAGACATCAGTGATAGCGAGTGGTCCCAAGTGGTCTGTGATGTCCCGAGAGAGAGAGCACAGAGATGGTTGTTCAGTGTGGGGAGGTGTTCTCAGTCTGGAAGGTTTTATGTGCATGCTAAATGCCTGGGTTTGGGGGAAAAAGTAACCACAAAGATCCCAGTCTTTCTTAACCCTGTCTGTGCCAACAGGCACTCACGCCGCAGGCCACCTCAGGCACAGTGCTTGGCTCGGGAGGCACAGCAGCCAGCTTTGCACGTAAGGAGAAAATGAGATTGGTGATGAGCACGGCCCTGTGAACGCCAGGGGAAACCATGCCAGGGTGTTTCCTCCTGATCTGACTCATTCTTATTCATGAAGCCAGAGCCCTCCCTGGCACCACACTAGTTTTTTGGTTTATGTGTAATAGCTACAGACCTGAGGGCATGGGAGGCATGAGGCCAGCTTAAACAATAAATACCCTGCTGTGCCTTGCTGCTTAAACAGAGTAATTACTGCCTTGCTGCATGTGACCCGTCCGTTCCTGTCCCTCTGGCAGTTGTTATTTCATGGCTCCCTTTACGCAAGGGGTGTCTGTGCCTCTCTCCATGCCGTATATCTCTCTGTTTGCCACCGTCTCACCTCCCGTCTTTCTCACTTGCTCTGTCTCAGTGCATTTCTCTTTGTCAGTAGCTCGCTACCATTTACTCTTTATCTCAGTCACTGAAGAATCTCACTTTGTTTGCATTTCTCTCTCCCAGCACAGTTCCTCTTTTAATCCCCCCTCTATTTATCCTCCATTTTCCTCCTGCTCTCAAGCTTTCTCCATTCTCACCACATCCTATGCCCCAAACTAGTTTATCTGCCTTCCCTCCTCACTGTAGCATTCCCTTTGCTCATCCACCATCTGCTGCTCTCCACTGATCTCTTTGCTAAAAACAAGGCTCTTCAAGTAAGGGACAGGAAAAAAAATGCCAAGCTCATTGGAATGTGTGATGGCTGAAGAGACAGAGGCTGATAAATGAGATCTTCAAAGTTTTGAATTGAAAAAAAACTAAATAAAGATCCCAGCTGGAGGTAAAACAAAAAAATTATGTGAAAGGCTCCCTCAGCTATTCTTGCCTTTCAGAAGCCTGTTCTTGGGGAATGTAAGGTGCAGAGGGAAGGAGGAAAGGAAGAAAGTTAGGTGAGCAAACCCCTAAACAACAAATGGAGAGTGCAGAGAGAACAAAAACTGCAGTTCAGCACTGGAAGTTGCTACACACAAAAAAACTTCAAATGGCATTTATTGATTTGCAGTCTTTCTTATCTCCTTGCATCTTGTTTGAGGCAGAGGAGGGCCCAACAAAGATGCATAACCCCTTCTGCTCTCCCTTCTCCACAACTACAAAGAGGCTTAGAAGGAAAACAAACACAGACGCAGGGTATCTGATCTCTTTCTCCACATACCAAATGCAAACAGATACTTTCAGTGGGTCTGAACTTAAGTTTAGTTTAGACCACAACAGTATTAAAGAAAGAAATAAAAGAGAACTAAAGGAATTTCTGCACAAGAAGGAGCCCAGTGTTGGGCGCACAAACAGAATAGGAGAGAGCAGAATCCATCCCTTACAGTGTTCGAGGCCAGGTTGGAAAGAGCTTTGGGTGACATGATCTAGTGTGAAGCATCCCTGCCTATGGCAAGGTGTTGGAACTGGATAATTTTAAGGTTCTTTCCAACCCAAACCATCCTATGATTCTATGGACTACAAAATGTAGCTGCCACCCTGCAGAATAACTTCCCATATGGAGATGTAAGGAACCAGAGCATGAAGGGAAAGACCCCTGTGGTAGAGCATGAGGCTGAAAGCATTTTTGGTCCCTTGCCTACCTGAAAGAGCTGTCTGCACACAATACAAGTGGTGTTTCATCTGCCTGTGTGTCACTTTTAGAAAGAAGAGCTTAGCTTTTGAGGAAAGAGTGACGGTGTGTGGCAGTGAAGGGGTCGTTTGAGTGGAGGTGGGAAGGACCCATGAGTATGGGTGTGTGTAAGTCTCCATTTCTGCTCAGCAGTGGGATTTATATAAAATTATATATTATATATTATATATCATATATTATATATTATATATTATATAAAATACATAATATATAAAATATCTTTATATAAACATATATATATAAAAATATATATATTGAGCATAGGCAAGTGTGTATGTCAACAGGGGATGATAAAAAGAGCCCATAGGGTTGTACAAGGCCATCTCCAAAGGGTGGAGGGAGAGGGGGGCTCCTTGCCAGCAGGTTAGCATTGCCAAGCAGGTTTGCTGGTTGGGTTCATTATTTACTTTACTGTGTCCAATTAGGAAGCCAGGGGATGGGAAACGTGGCTGAGGCAAGCGGGCCTTCAAAGCCTTCCTCCTGCACACATCAAAGCTGCCTGCTGCAGATCCCTCTGCAGAAAGGGCTCTGCCAGCTTGGAGCAGCAGCAGGCACCTGGCTCGCTCTGCTCGGGGTCGTTCCCTGTTGGTTTGATTGTCAAGCCTCCAAGGCTCATAGTCTCTATCTCCAGCCTCCAGAGCAGAAAGCTCCTCTTTCTGATTTACTGGGGCAGAGTTAAGGAGTTACAGCTTGGCAAGACGGTGTTTAATGGGGCTGCAGCAACAAACCAAGCTAGCCATGAACATGTGAAAGGAAAAAAAACCTGCAGGGAAGAAGCCTGGTTTGGGAAGGGATGCTTCGGGATGAGAAGAGTTGTGCTGCACGAGGAGTCAGTCCCCTAAGGAAACGGGTCAGTTTTGGGTCTGGAGAGTCACCACGGGGTCACCTGAGGGGCAGCTTTGGGTCTGGGGTGCCACTTCTGGGGCAGTTTTGGGGCTGAGGGGTCATTTGGGAGCAGTTGTCAGTCTGTGGGTCACTTGGGGGTCACTTGGGGGGCAGTTGTGTGTCTGGGGTGTCACTTGGGGGCAGTTGTTGTTCTGGAGGTTCACTTCGCAGTCACCTGGGGTCCAGTTGTGGGTCTGGGGAGTCACTTTGGGTTCACATGGGGGGCAGTTGTAGGTCTGGGAGGGGGTCACTTGGGGGGCAGTTTTGGGTCTGGAGGTTCACTTGAGGGGGCAGATGTGGTTCTGTGGGGGTCACTTGAGGGGCAGATGGGAGTCACCTGGGGGTCCGAGAATGCTCACGTAGGGAGCAGTTGTGTGTCTGTGGAGTCACTCAGGGGTCACTTGTGGTTGTGGGGGGTCACATGGGAGGCAGTTGTGGCACTGAGCAGAAAGGTATGT